>PVHX01018121.1:0-37995 GCA_004024805.1 Geosciurus inauris
TAAACCCAAGGCCAACATCATCCTAAATGGAGAAAAATTGGAAGCATTCCCTCTGAAAACAGGAACTAGACAGGGATGCCCTCTCTCACCACTGCTATTCAACATAGTCCTGGAACCACTAGCCAGAGCAATTAGACAGACGAAAGAAATTAAAGGAATACGAATCGGAAAAGAGGAACTCAAACTATCATTATTTGCACACTTACAATCTGAATGAGTCAAATTTTAATTTTATATGATTCATTTTTATTTTTATAAATTTTATGTGTTCATTGCTCACGCCCCATGCTCAGTCTTAAAAACATCAAATGGGTCCCAATTGAAGGTACAACATAAGTAGAAGAACAATTTTAAAATATCTTTAGAAAGAAAAGTTGTAAACTTCAATAGCTACTCAGGGATTCACTGACATTCATGAAAACAAAAGAAATATTGAAATACCAGAAACAATGAAGATAGAGGGACTCAAATACCTCTATGCTCCCTCTACAAATTATGCTTAGAAACTCATAGAACTACATTGTAACAACATCCCTTTTTCCCATGAACATGCTGCCTATGTTTTCAGTGCTTAGGAACAACTATCTACTGCTCCTTTTGTTGTCACAACATGGAAAGCTCAACCATAACACAAGAGAGAATATGAATATACACACTAAAGGGTATGTGATTGAGGTAGGTCTTGTAAGCAAAGATAAAGTTATACAATCCCAAATGAAATTGACTATTGTTTACAAAGTTAATGTGAAGAAGATTCTTATTTCTTCATGTGTAGCAATGTGATCAGCAGGATACTAGTGTTCAGAAAATTTTGGTTTTTTTGTCTCCTTTCTCCATCCCTTTCTTCCTTCCCACCCTTGTTCCCCCTTCCCTTTCTTTCCCTGTCAAAATTTGAAGACGAAGCCAGGCACAAGGTGGCGCAAGCCTGTGATCCCAGCACTTAGGGAGACTGAGACAGGAGAATCGCGAGCTCAAAGCCAGCCTCAGCAACAGCAAGGCGCTAAGCAACTCAGTGAGACCCTGTCTCGACATAAAACACAATAAAGTAGAGCTGAGGATGTGGCTCAGTGGTTGAATGCCCCTGAGTTCAACCTCCAGTACAAAAAAAAAGCCATCTCTGGGGCTGGGAATGTAGCTCAGCGGTAGAGCGCTTGCCTCGCATGCGTGAGGCCCTGGGTTCGATCCTCAGCACCACCTACAAAGCAGTAAAATAAAGACATTGTGTCCATCTACAACTAAACAAAAAATTTTTTTAAAAAAGCCATCTCTGATTATTTCATAAAGAATATTATTTTACTGATATTATAATTATTAACATTAGTTTATGGAATGAAAAAATAATAGTGATAGTAGAGATCATTTTATGAAGAGTTCACCAATAAATCCTCTTGGTATAGTGTATTAAAGACTTTTAGCATGTGGGGAGAAAATGAAGTTTATAATTCTGCACAGAATTTTCTATCTTAAAATAAAAGTATTATTTTACTGCCAATTTCTCCAAGTAATGACACATTTAGATTTTAATATTAAAAGCAACATAATATCTTGGCACTGTTTGAGATAAACACAATTGACTAACAAAAAATGAACTTGTCTCTCTCCTTTGGTTTCTAATCCCCTCCCTAAGCATAATTCTTCTCTTACCTAGAGCAGTAAATGGAAGCTCTGAGTAAATTCCATACCGTTTTAGGAAGCCACAATGTACTTAATTTTGAAAACTGAGGGTACACATCTCATTTTTTAAAAGAGAGCCGGGTTATACACCAATATGAATACAAATTCAAAAAACCTTCAAACCCTTTAATTGTGCATTAATTATGAGCAATCTTTGAGAAACACTTATGAGACGCCTAAGTGAAATGTTTGCATGAGGAAACAAGGATTGGGTTTTGGTCTGTTAATCTGATTTGTGGCTTTGATGAGCTAGTACTAGTCTTGAGTTGTTGTGGTAGTATTTTTTTGTAATATATTTTTTAGTTTAGATGGACACAATACCTTTATTTTATTTATGTGGTGCTGAGGATCGAACCCAGTGCCTCACACATTTTAGGCAAGTGCTCTACCACTGAGCTACTGCCCCAGCCCTGTTGGTAGTATTTTCATTTCAATCTGGCTAGTTGACACTGGGATTGCCTTTAAATGGTCTCATCTGCCTTTTCCCTTGAAATTCACACATGCTTTCTTAAAGAGTCCTGTGTATCTATGGACATGCCATTACTAATAGAGTAAGCCCAACTCTCTGTGTTACAACATTGATCATAGGATTTGTATTGCGTTTTTAGCTATCTGCAGGGTGTTTCTCAAAGGAAGCATCAGTAATAACACAGGTTGCATGATTTTTCATATTTAAATAAACTTTCATCTGGTAACACTATCTAGGTTTGTTTGGCTTTTCTCTAAGTGACGACTAAGGTTACTTCTCATTTCATTTTCTTACCTTTGGAACATGTCTTGCAGGCGATAAAAGTTCCTCTTGTCTTTGCAAAACTATTTTTCTGACAATATTTTTCATCATGTTCCCAGGAGGAGATCGAAGAGCTGTACACTAAGATCTGCAGCCACTTTTGGGGGTCTTCCATAGATTCACCGTGACCAAGGAGACAAGCTGTTACCTAGCAACGTGGCCTTTTAGAGGTATTGTTACCGGTCTTTTAGAGTACATCAGAGGGATTCCTGTGCTTCTATAGCAGTATTATAAGTGAACATTGTTTACAGGGAGTTGGCTAAACTGTGTTATAACTGAATCTTCACTACAGAAATATAAATGATGGGAATAAATATCCACAGCATCCCTGAAATGTGCACTGTGTTCGGTCCCATTATTTCCTGAATTGTTTGCAGCTAGACTGTGTTTTGCTGAAGTGGTGCTTGTGCAATGTATCCCTCAGTATTAGGTTTCTTGCTTCTCTTCTATACTTTTCAGAACTAGAACAATGAGCAAAAGGGAAGCATCTAATTCTTCCTTGAACTTTGCTCAAATAAAACCCCTTTGAAGTAAAGATAGGGAATTCTGCCTTGTTCATAACAAAAAACATTTTTTTGTTCCAAAGCAAATATCATATTATTTTATAATCTTTTATCGGTCCAAGTCTGCTCAGTGTTTACAAAGCAGACTGAATTTTTTTTAACTTCATGAACTGATAAAATGGAAGTTCTGTAAACTTGCAACTTGATTGTCCTTCCCCTCAAATACAAAGTTTTAGTGTGCTTTTGTGGGCTGAGAAATTGCTACTTGCCAAAAGCACAGTGAACTCTTCCAGTCTTTTCTTGTTTCATAGAACAAAATCTCAGTGAACCATTTTACTCAAAATTTAGTCTTTAATCAAAATATTTGTCATTTCTCAGAAAAAGTATCATATTTTCCTTTTCATTCTTATTTCCTGTACAGTATAATCCATCTATAGACAAACATGACTCAGTTACCTTATGAATGTGTTTCATAGAGAGACTGAAAAAAAAAAGTTTCCCTTCATATGAAGTTTCTGTCAGACCATGGATTTTATATATATTAATGCTACAGGCTAAAACTTAGCATAAAAATCTCCTATGCTAAAAAAATATAATTTTAACTTATTTTCCAAAGATCCACATATTGATTTGTTCCTATCCAAGTTAGTATAATTTTTTTAAACTGCCAAAATTTTAAAAGAGTAAATCTAAATTTTCTGGATGTGTTCCCCATTATACAGGCAGAGATGACAAATGTCAGACATTTCCTTAATTTTATCTTTTCTCAGTGTCCTAGGAATTTCCCCAAAAATTCTAGGCCAGGAGTATACAAAAATGAATAAGTTTCACAAACCTCAAGTGGCCTTACCTTATCATTTTGGCTCTGTAGCCCACAACAACTGCTGCAAATCCCCACTTGCTTCAGGCAGAAGCCATGTAACCTTCTAGTGGCTCAACTCTGACTTTGCTTAGAATCATGTTGGATGAATTTTTAAAAATCCAATGACTAGGTCTTTTCTCAACCAAATAAATAAGAATATCAGAAGTGAGGAAGGCCCAGTCATTGTTCACCTTTAGCTCCTCCACTCACCTGCACCTTCATCTATACGTGGTTTAAGGAAAATGCACTTCCATGATGGCTGGTCTCACTACAATATTTAACTACTCACCTTGAAGTCTTTTCTGGCAACCACACAGGAGTCCAGATCCATTCTCAGTGGCCCCCAGTTTTCCAGATGATTTTCATACCTACTCCCTTCTTTTCTGTCTTCCCTAATTTTTAATACCTATCCTTACTCTCACCTATTAATCAAAAAGAATTTCCATAAGGTATTGTCATCCTTTTATCCACCTATTTTCATCTACCATTCACTGTTTCCCCTCTTCAACAAGTATGTCTAATCAGTACTTCATCTTTGTTTGTGACTAAATCCTGTCCCTTTGTCTCGAACATCAATCCAGAAATTTTCTGTCTCCGCATTATCAATTTCTACTTTCTACTGGAGAATTCCCACAAGGATATAAATGGGATGTATTTTTGTTGTTTAAAGCAAAGACTCTCTTTAGCCCTTCTCCCTAAAGGCAGCTGAAAATTCCATCCCAATCAATTACTTTATACTTATTACAGCATGTAGGAAAACCATTAAAATTGTTGTCTATGTTTGCTGCCTCTAATTCTCTTCTTGGTCTCTCTTGAACTAACTCAAATATTTTCACTCTATTACTCCATTGAAGGTATTTTGGGCTGGATCATAAATAACTTCTGAGTTACTAAATCCGATGGTCCATTCCATCCAATGGTCCATTTAGTAACTTGTGAGTTACTAAATCCAATGGTCCAGTCCTTATTTTCTTGATCTACCTGTTGCATCTGAAACATACAGTTACTCTCTCAGCATGCTTTTCATTTGACTGCCAGGACTCCACACTCCATCAGTTTTCTTTTGGCTTTATAGCCTCTTTTGCAGTGGTCTTCTCAAACACACAGTGTCTTAACATCTATAGGCCTACAGCTCAGTCTTTCAACTTTTTTCTCTTACCTCACTCCATTGATGATCTTATCCAGTCTCACAGCTTTAAAAACCATCTATATGCTAATGACTCCAAAATTTATAACTCCAGCCTAGACTTTTCTCTCTTTATCTTGTCTCTCTCTCATCCCATATTCATATATTCACCTGCCCACTTGAAATTCTTCTGGGATGTCATATACATATCTCAACCTAGCATTTCAGAAGTAAATTTCTAAAATTCTTGTCCAAATCAGCTGCTTTCATTTTTTCCATCTATTCAAACCAAAAATCACAGACTCCACCTCAACTATTCTTTCTCCCAGAGCCTACTGCATTCCTCATGAAATGCTCTGAGGAGCTCTCTCTTCACAGTATATTCAGAATGTGACTCACTCACCCCTGCTTGGTTACCAGCCTGAGACGCAACCTCACACTTGTTAGTGTCATTGCAACAGCTCCTGTGCTGTGCTCAAACTTCAGGCCATCCCTCCCTGTAGTCTGTTCTCAAACACAGCATTCATAATGATTCCCTTAAAGGGCAATCACTCATGTGATCAAAACACTTCCATTATTACTCATCTCACAAAGAATGAGTATCCCTATGATGGGCTACAAGGCATCCATGTATCCAATTTTAAAGTGTAATATCTCAAAGTTATAAGTTACCTTTTGCATCGTCCATAAAACAATCAAAGTTTGAAATGACTAAATTTCTTTAACAGCTTCCAAGTTGACTAATATTAGTTAAGGGCAGCTGAGCCTTTGGTTGAGGCTGTTAGATAATTAAATTCAAAGAAAAAAATGCTTTTTTTAAGCTTTAGGACAACTTTAAGTAAGGAAACCAAACTTGGAACATGAGCTATTTTTTTTTAAAGGTTACTATTTTTAAGTACTTCTATGTGCAATGGAGTATTTCCTGAATATTATGATATTAAAACAAAATACAGAATTTGTGGGTAGCTTAAGATAATGGCAGCAGCCTACCCATCAGCCTGCCAAAGCTTCCTCCTAAAATCATATGAAACAAAACATAAGGAAAAACTCATATGCTCAGCAGACCTTAATAACAGAAACCAGTACATTTAAAATAACTGTGATGAAAACAATCCAGTGAGTCTTTCTTGCACCAGCCCCGGTCTCATCCCACAGCAAAGAAACCATGAGGAGGATAGAAAGAAGGGACCGAAAGTTGACCTAAAACTATCACCACAAAGATTAAATTCACTCTAAATCAGAAATACCTTATGTAAGGTAGAAAACAGCCCTCTCGTACCCAGTTTTAGCCCTCCCTTCCCTAAGAGCCTATGGCAGTCCCTGCCCTGGGCGGTTTCTGGCCTGAGTTTCCCACCCCAGCAAACAAAGCCTAACCACTCAGGTTACCTTCCAGCTACCTCAGAAGAGCCCACTACCAAACTACCAATCCTTACCTGCTGTGCCAGCTTGAAATGACCAATCTATAGTCCACCACGCGTTTACAGGGCCCTATAAATCCCATGCCCCATGCCTCTTCTTCCCTTTTCCTCCTTCCCTTCTCCTGGGTGCCCACCTGCATTGACCCCCATGAATAAAGATCTCCTGGTTGCATGAGGTGTGTCGTGTCTGGCTGGTCATAACCCTTACACTTAAAAGTTGTCAGACAAATCAAAGGACTACAGGGAAAAGACTGCGAAGCATGCAGGATGTAAAAGCACAGGTATCCTGTAAAGGGGCCATGTCTGAAACACACAGCTTATGGAAAGAAAAAAACAAGAAAAGGTGAAAAGGAAACATCAACTTAACACGGCAAAGAGGAAGCAAGGTTGCAGATGAAATTAGGGTTGCTGCTATAGTTTAAATCTTCAAATGTCCCTGAAAAGTTCACATGTTAAAGATTTGGTCCCCAGCCCATGGCACTATGGGGTGGGGAAACTTTAAGAGCTGAGGCCTAGTGGGAGGTCTTTCATCCACTGGGGGGGTTCCTTTTAAAGGAACACTGGGATCCCCCACTACTTCCTCCCTCTCTCTTTTTTTTTTAGTTGTAGATGGACACACAATATCTTTATTTATTTTTATGTGGTGCTAAGTATCGAACCCAGTGCCTCACGCATGCGAGGCAAGTACTCTACCACTGAGCCACAATCCCAGCCCTCTCTCTCTTTTACTTTTCCACCACGAGATAAACAAGCTTCCTCCATCATGCACTCCTGCCATGATATGCTGACTCACTACAGGCCCCAAAGCAGTGGAAACTATGACCATGCACTAAAACCCCCAAAACTGTGAGTCAAAAATAAACCTTTTCTCTTTGTAAGTTTATTGTTGCAAATATTTTGTTACATAACAGAAAATTGACCAATAGTTACCAACAGTTCATGATTGGAAGATTTTCCTGGATCATCTAGGTACATCCAAAGCCATCAAAGTGTCCTTAAATATGTAAAAGAAGAGAAAGAAGAGTCACTGTCAGAGTGGTGCAATGGGAGAAAGACTCTATTGGCCACTGCTGGCCTTGAAGATGGTGGGAGACCATGAGCCAAGGAATGTAGCTAGAAACTGCAAAGGCAGAAAGAAGTTGATTCTCTTCTAGAACCTCTAGAAGGCAGACTTGCCATCAACTTGATTTTGGCCAGGCAAAACCCATTTCTGACTTTGAATCTCCAAAGTTGTAAGATAATAATGTTTTAAGCAGCTAACTTAGTGATCATTTGTTTCGAGCAGCAATAGGAAACTAATGCACCTCCCCACATGATTTCTTGGTGAACCAGTTAAAAAAAAACAAACAAAAAAACCTGCTAAAGTAATTGACAGAAGAAGGCATCATTAGATTAAAATTCTTAAAAAACAGCTCACTCTTATAAAAATGAATAAATAGTGAGGTGTACAAGTCTGTATAGAACCATAGCAAAAAAAATCAGAAAATGAAATGTCATACATAACTAGTAAGAAAAATTCTTATTCTCAGAAAACAAGTATGGAAAAGAAGAAAACTGTATTTCAACCCTTCAATTGGAATTAAATATAAAGTTATGCATCACTTAACAACAGGATATGTTCTAAGAACTGTGTCACTAAGCAATTTTATCATTGTGTGACCCTGACTGTACTTCTACAAATAAAATGGTTATTATCTCACTATGTGATAGAATCTCATGGGACCACTGTCATATGAGCAGTCTATCATTAACCAAAATGTTATTATGTGCTCAAAAAAGCATTATAACTGTCTTCAAGAAAAGCATTTGAGGATATATACAATGGTTTGGATGTGGTTTGTACCTGCCAAACTTATTGACACTTGACTGTCAATATGTTATTGAGAGATCATGGGGCTTTTAGGAAGTGATTAGATTGTTGACAGAGCTCAATGTCTCATTGGAATTCCCTGAGAGTGAGTTTTTCCTCTCCCTGGACTGGATTAATTTCCTCAAGAGCAGATTGTTATGAAGAAAGGCACCTCTCATGTTTTTTTCTCTTTTATATATACCCATTTGCCCTTCTAACCTCTGCCATGCTACGAAGCAGCATGAGGCCCTCACCAGATGCAACCATATGATCTTGAACTCCACAGCTTCCATAATCATGAGCCAAAATAAACTTCTTTTCCTGACAAATTACCCAGTCTCAGGCATTTTGCTATAACAACAAAAAATAAACTAAGACAATCTATAAAGCCACCCTGAATTAGCAATTTAAAAACTAAGAAGAAAAATGGAGAAATATAGAAATAATAGATTGAAGTGATTGAATAAAGACAAAATTATCTCACAAAAGAAGAAAAATTACAAGATACTGAAGGGATAATAGACTCAAACAACAATTACTAAATGAAAAATAATAAATGTACAGTGAAGAATAGTAAAGAATATTATTAAGAGTAATAAAATTCCAGTTTCTGACAGATGCCATCTTAACTATGTGATCAAGATTAATGTCACCAGTAATAAGACTGATATGTTACACTGAAAGAGGCACAACATCACTTGCATTGTGTTCTTGTCAAAACTACATACATCACTATATCAATCTAATGAGTGAACACCAGACTGGAAAACTGTCACAGATTGGAAGACAACTAAGTGAAAAGTGGGCTCCCAGATTGGAACCTGGAACAAAAAGAGTATTATTGGAAAACTGTAGAAATTCTTATAAGTCTGTGGTTTATTTAATAATATTAATGTCTATTTCCTGATTTGGGGCAATGTGCTATGGTTATGGGAAATGTTGGCATTAGAGAAGGTGGATGACAGGCATTTAGGAACACTTTGTACTACTTCTGTCACTTTTTGATAAGCCTAATATTGTTTCATTGTGGAGCATAATGGAAAGTTGAGAAGATAAGCCTATATACACTTACGATCACTTAGTTTTCTATGAAGGTACATTACATCTTATTGCAAAAGGGTTAACTTTTTAGCCTATATTGCTGGAACAACTGAATAGAAATATACTCTGCTCTCTACCTCCCAATAAGCTTTGCTCCATATCTTGCACCATATTCAAAAATGAAATCAAAATGAATCATGAATTGAAATGTAAAACTTAAAATCATAAAATTTCTAGGACAAAAAAATGAGTATCACTTTGTGAGCTTTGCAAAAATTTCTTAGATATGACACTACAAGCAATACCCATAAAGGAAATAATTAATAACTAGGCTTGATAAAAATTAAGAATCTGTGCTTTTCAAAAATACTTTTAAGAAAGTGTAAAGATAACTTGCAGACTTACAGAAAATATTTGCAAATGACTTTCGTGATATATCCAGAATATTTAAAGGACTCTGAAATTCAATAATAATAATGAAAACAAGCAACTTAATTAAAAAATGGACGAAAGAATTGGCCAAAGAAAATATATGAATGTCCACATAAGCACATGAAAAAGAAACTCAACATCCTCAGTCATTAAAGGAATGCAAATTGAAGCCGCAAGGTGATATCACTATATACCATTAAAATGACTAAAATTAATTAATTAAACTAACTAAAAAGACAGGCTTCACTAAGTGATGGGGAAAATGTGGAGGAATTGGAACTTTCATTTACTTCAGGTGGGAATGTAAAAACCATACAATCACTTGAAAATGATTTGGAAAACAGTTTGGCAGTTCACATGTTGGTACCATATGCTCCACTCATTCCACTCCTACATATTTACCAGAGAAGACAGAAAAGCATATGTCCATACAAAGAAATAGATGCATGTCCCATCAGCTTTATTTGTAATAATCAAAAACTGGAAACAAATATCAGTGAAAAAGTAAATGAATTGAAATTGTGGCATATCTACACAGTGAAATGTTACTAAGCAATCAAAAGGGACAAACTCTTGGTAGAAACAATATTTAATTTATAGTGACAGAAAGCCAATCAGTGTTTGGGCATGGGGGGACTGTGGAAGGGAAAGAAAGTGGGATTACAAAGATGCACTAGAAAAACTGTGGGTGTTGGATATATGTATTATCTTGATAATGGCAGTTTTCACAGGTGTATACATATGTCAAAACATCAAATTATTTTAAATGTGTGAAATATATGTCAATTATACATTTTTGTGTATAGATATAGATATGTAGAAAGAGAGAAAGTGGGAGGAGAAAGAAGAAAAGAAGGAGAAAGAGGAGGAGGACAGGAATACATGTAGGAGGACAAGAAAAAGGATGAGGATAAGGTGGGGGAAGAGGAGGAGGAGGAGGAGGAAAGGGTAAGGAAGCAAAAGCAGAAGGAAAAAAACAGTAAAATAAATGCAGAGGCATATTAGAACTGAAATAGCCAGGCATATGTTTTAATTCCAAATATTTGTGCTCATGGAAATAACCTTTCTCTCACTGATTGTTTTTATGAGTAATGTATGTTTAAACTTTAAATTGAGCTTAAATAAATGGACTACTGCTTTGATCTGTTTTATACATGGGTGTCCATATAAGGGATTTTTTTGGTTTTGTGTTTGTGTTGTTTTTCTTTTTGAGATAGGGTTTTGTTACATGGTGGAAGCTGGTCTCCACCCACTGGGGCTCCAGAGATCCTCCTGCCTTAGCAGGATTGGGGATTGAACCTAGGGCCTCCACCCATGCTAGGTAAGAAGTGCTCTGCCACTGATTTACATCTCCAACTGTTGTAATTGTTGTTTGAGGGATGTTTTGCTTACATTTTGAAAAGCCTCTGAGTACTCTGAGTACTGGAGCCTCAGAAATCCTGCTAAAATAGATGTGTGTGTTTACTAGGAGTCAGGTTGATGCACTTTAATGGATAAAACTTAACCAAGGAATGATGTCCTCTTTAGAGTGCTATGCAGGTAGGTTGATTCATCTGAGCCCCCACACCTGTCAAAACTGCAGGCAGAATTGTACTTTTATATGTTTTACAAATCAGTTTCTGCATAAGATTTAGATTGACAAAAGCTTGTTAGTCACTAGAAATTCCCTTAGAGGAGGAAACCAAGGGATGGGGGAGGGACAGGAAAGATTCAGAACATGGTACCAGGAAGGGTCAGACTAATTTGTAGAACACAAGTGGTGGAAGCAAAGGAGCACCAGAAAGTGAAGCATGAAATAAAGAGGAAATAATGAAAGTACCATTAATGGGTACTTACCAAGCAAGGTTATTGGGGAGGGCCTTAACAATCTCTGCTCAAATCTTTAAGACATATAATATATAATGTTCTAAGCTTTCTAGGTTTTTGTGCTCATTACCTGTTGCTTTTATAATCTATTTTAAATTAGGCAATTTTATAGAGCAGTGGCAAATCTAGCTTTGTGTCAACCAGGTAAGTTGGATGGGAATTTGGAATGTGTTTGGGGCATACCAGACACTCTGAAACAATCAATTCTATGTTTTCTCCCATTTCCAAATCCCAATCTGTTTTGAAACCATCAAAATAATAAGGTGATTATTACTTGCCCTGCTAGGGCAGAATATGTGAATATACTTGAGAAGAAACTGAATATTCTTGCTCCTGGAGCTAAGATTTAACCATTATCCCAATATGTACTTAACGAATGAATGTGATATGCTGGGGATTGTTTTGAGTTCTGAAAACAAAGTGGGGAACATAAAAACTACTTTCATGGAACCATGTAGAGATCAGGAATTGCTGTGGTATGGATAAGAGGTGTCTCCTAAAAGCTTGGGTCAATGCAGGAATATTCAGAGATTGATGATTAGATTGTGAGAGTTATAAACTAATCAATCCATCCTAGTTTGAATGGACTAACTTGGTAGTAACTGTGGGCAGGTGGGAGTGGCTGGAGGAGGTAGGTCACTGACTGGTGGTATGCCCTAAAAGGGTTCACTTTCCCCTTTCTATGCTTTCTGGCTGCCATGAATGAAGCAGTGCTCTTCCGCCATGTCCTCTGCCATGATATTTTGCCTCACCTTGGGCCCACCATGGACTAAACCTCTGAAGCCATGAGCCAAAATAAACTTTTCTTCCTCTAAGTTATTATTCTCAGGTATTTTGGTTACAGTGACTAAAACCTAACATATGCATCAAATGCTGACCCTCTTTAATTACAGTTGTTACCTGTATTATGATATATGGGGTGATGATTTAAGAGGTTATTGCAGAGTAAGGGGGCTAATCTCATCTAGAAGTTCAAATAATGAATTCTATTAACAACTGACTAGCTAAGCAGTTTTCCTGTCTCCTTTCCCCATGTTAGTCATTACCTGCTGCTAGTAACTGACCAGCTACAGTAGGTTCCCTGCCTATATTCTTTACCACATTTTATCTCTCATGCTGAACATAGTAACTGCTCTATCATCAGCATGAAGTAAGTATTGATTAACTGAAAGTTTAAGTGTCTGAAGTCATTCTGCTAATATAAAAGATGAAAATAGCTCATAGCTATATGACAGGTGGCCATGAAACTGGAGAATACTTCACAGGATAATGACTGGGAAATGTTTATGCATCCACAGATGTGTTGCTTATGGAAAACATTTCAAGAGGCTTATTTCAGCACAAGTTCATTTTAGTTCCCCCAAAATCTGATCTGGAAGCTTCAGAAAAAGAAAGGTTTGTATAGAAGTATGAAAAATAGGTCAGAAAACAAGGCCAAAAATGAGAAAAATTCCACGGCATAGATGGATGCCTCATTTTCCATTCTTTAGGGATGACAATAGTCATGAAAGGAAGCTGGGTTTTGCCCTTCTCTTTTTCCTGTGGTGTGAACAGTGATGTGTTCAGTCTACCAGAGTTCTGAGGATCTGGCCCAGGGCACTCTGTGGCAGAGTAAAACCAGTGAACTAGAAGTCTTTGGAGAGATTGACTTTCCTAATTAGGAGAGAGCAAAAATCTTTTCTCCAAGGTCTGCAGCAGTACCAATTAAAAAAAAAAAAAAAGGCTGAGAGCTAGAAATACAAACTGGAAAAAATTGTTTTCAAGTAATAAAATTAAAGTATGAAATGGGTTAGGTTCTCTTATTTTAGATTTGTGTTAATATCCATGCTTCATATGGAGTCTTCTATCAAAATTATATATATGCATATATATAATATGTATATAAAAATATAGTCCCATGATTTTTAAAAATTTAACTTAATTTTCTTATAAATTCATATTGTAGAGTAGCACCAGTTTCTGATTTGAGTATTTTATAAATATGCAAAATTTTACAAATTCATTAATTGCTAAAAGATTAGTGATTTTTTTTCTTCCAAATAAGGTAAATAAAAACAACAGGAGAACTGCATACTTTCATTGTCACTTCTAAAATGAAAAGATATACCAAGTAATCTAATAGGAAACACACTACCCTAAAATGAAGAATGATTCTTGAACAAACTCTTTATATAAAAGTTGACTACGGGGCTGAGATTCTAGCTCAGTGGTAGAACACTTGCCTTGCATGCATGAGGCCCTGGGTTGGATCCTCAGCACCACATAAAAATAAATAAATAAAGATACTGTGTCCGTCTACAACTAAAAACTATATTTAAAAAAAGTTGACTATGTTTTCTTTATTTTCCTTATTTACCCTTTGCTTTGCTGTCACTAACTTGGGGACCAGGCTCTGGGTGTTTGGGAGTGACAGCTCTGGAGTCCATTAAGGAGAAGGAACAGGCTGCTGGATTTAAGTCCCTGAAACCCACCAAGGGCCACAGGGCATATCATACTAACATAACTCACATGTTGCAGTATGATTACATCATGTGTGCATGAAAGAAAGGTTTTCTTGCTTTCAGGTAAATAATGGGATGTTAACTACAGCTCTTGTAGAGACCTAAAATATGAGCAGAGAGTATTTGGTTAAAAAAAATACAAGTGGGGAGCTGGGGCTGTAGCTCAGTGTCAGAGCACTTGCTTAGCATCATGAAGCACTGGGTTTGATCCTCAGCACCACGTATAAATAATAAAGGAATAAAATAAAAATCCATCAACAACTAAAAATATTTTTTCAAAAATGCAAGGGAATAAATGAAATGATTTTTCAGGATTTTCCCAATTCTGATTTTATAGCATTGCTGATTTTTAAAATATTAAACTTTTTTCTCTTACAAATATTGCCTTATTTAGCCTCCCAAAAACTAGCTGATAAGTTCTAAAGATTTTCCTTTAGCTAGCTAAATGTCAATGTAACTCACTTTGCAAATGAAAAATTTGTATTTTTCATTTGCAAAAACATATGATATGATAGGTGCTAAGGGTTCCATGTTCTTTTGCCAAAGCCTATTAAAATACTTACATTTTCTGGTCCTAATGAGTTGCTTCTTAAGGGAAAGAGAGATTACTAAATGTCTGACTCCATACTTCTTTTGTTATTGTTGACCTACATCATATCACCCTTCAAGAAACAGCTTACGCCTAGAAACTTATAGTTTTTTTTGTTACTTTGCATTTTGAAGTCAATTAACCCGACATTACCTGTAAAATCCCTGTTCAGTGTTTATTGATAATGCCTAACAGTGACATCCCCATTTCTGACTCCTGCTGTGTTGAATGTCCTTCAGACTAGTAACCTGCTTTGTGCTATCTTATTATACAGATACTTTTATGGTATACATATTAGGTACACAGATTTAAAAGAATGAAAATCCTACTCTCCAGAACATAAGACAATAAATAAAACAAATATATATATTTTTAAATTTTATTTTATATATCTATATAATGGCATGAACATTAGACCAAGGATGTGATTTTCACATTCTAATTACATAAGTAGTTCAACTGTTTATAGTTCACTTATTTGAAACTGTAGAGTGATATAGGATATATGCCATTTAAGTATTAGTTCAGGGCCTTAGAAAACTAGTTTATTGGTGGTGTTTATGTATGGGGAAAAGAAAACTGTTCACTGTGTGTAACTATCAGGGGACATGATTTAAGAAAAGAAAGCAAGTGTAAGTAGTTATTATTTCAGAAATGTTACCTACATTGGAATGACACTTCTTAAATATACATTCCTTCCTGAACTCCATTCTAATAAAATTTATAAACTCTCAAATGAAGCTATGGAAGTTAAAATTTTAACATAATCCAGCTATAAAAGGAATTCAGACTAGATTTAAAGTTTCTAATATTCACTAAATTTGTCACTCTTTTTCTTATACAAAGTACCTTCTCTCAGAAATGGGGTTTTTAGTGAAACTATCCTTTTTTATAGCCTCAGCTACAATGAAAAGACAGAGGCCAACAGATTACATATGCAGATTCTCTATCACAGATGAAAAGTAATAGTGAAGAACCATAGGCAGCTCAAGAGACATAATATAGCACAACATTCTGCAGTCTGGGTAACACAAATTTGGTGGAAAAGCAACCAGAATCTTACATGTTTTTATATGTGTTTACATTTGAAGGGAGTTGCTCTACACATTAAAAATTTGGACTTTTTTTCTTTTCTTCTCTCTTTTTTCTTTCTTTTGTGTGTGTGTGTGTGTGTGTGTGTGTGTGTGTGTGTGCATGCGCATGCGCGCGCACACACTAGGGACTGAACTCAGGGGCCTCAGGCATGCTAAGCATACACTATACCACTGAGCTCTATTTCCTGCCCCAATATTTTGCTTTCCTACTAATTAAATAAAGGCAAAAATATTATCAGTATTCTGTTTAAAGGCAGGGGTACATCATAAAGTCTTAAAACATGCCAACATTAAAAATATACTCTTATCTAGGACACCTTATTTCCTGATGATGCATCATGACTGTACTTATATTTAGTAAAGTGAACAAGCTACTATTATGACAAAATGTATTTATATTTAGGGAACACAATGAACAGACTGACAAAAATTATGTTAAAGAAAAACTCAGTTGGCTGAGATTGACAAGGCAGGATTAGTTTCCTGATGCATGGAAAGACAAGTCCTATAGTATGAATGTTAGTAAAGAAACTCACTGCCATGAATATTTAGATACTTAGCCAACTGTAGACTTAAGGGAAATAGAAAACCATGCAAAACAAAGGAAACCAAGGAATAATTAAAACCCTCATTCCTCATTGGAACTTTATTTCTCTTCTGTATCAGTCTCAGAGTACATAAGGCACAGTGCTGCGTTATGGCACCATACAAAAGTATCAGTTTTACTTTTCAGCTTTGATAATTGTTCCACTGAAGACACACAAGGATAATGATCTTTTAACATATCTGGTAATTTAGAAGTCTTCTCTTGATGTTGAGAACATCTCACTGGTGTCAGAAACTTCAGCATCTTCTTTTTTATAATTTGCAAGTATGGTGTAGTAGATACATTATATTTAATTAAGCAACTTGCTATAGTTTCTGTATCAGGGGTTTTAACATTATTGGTTGGATCTTTCATTTTGTTGTCTTGCTTTTTTTCATATTCTTTAAATACCACATTTCTATGATGTTTATTCTCCATTTCTGGTTTTCCTGGCTCTAGATTAACATCTGTCTTCAGTGTTGACTTTTTGAACTTGTTCTTTGGATGCATAAGCCTCAATATTTTCTCCCAAATTAACTTTTCTTGACTCTTCATTGTCAGAATATCCACAAGGGCATGTTGCATCTCTTCAGTAGGCTGAGCCCCTGCCAGAATGGCCTTCTCATAGATTGAGAAAATATTTTCAATAGGACTTGTGATTGGTTCAGTATGTACAAAACATATCCAATATTTTACAAGTTTTTTGGCATCTATAATATTTTTAATTAGGCCCATTCAGTGTAACCAATATTTCTTCTTTTGGGCATCTCTTATTAATCAGGTTTAGGCATTCAGATTGTCTTGTTTACTTTTCAGTAAGTAATATTTGTTCATCTTCTTCTGCCATGGTAGATTTTTTTTTTTTAATGTTTATTTTTTAGTTGTAGGTGACAGAATATCTTTATTTTATTTTTATGTGGTGCTGAGGATCGAACCCAGTGCCTTATGCGTGCTGGGCGAGCACGCTACCACTGCGCCATAATCCCAGCCCCCCATGGTAGATTTTTAAAATATTTTTTTTAGTTGTTGATGGACCTTAATTATTTATTTATTTATATGGTGGTGCTCACACGTGCCAGGCAAGTGCTCTACCACTGAGCCACAACCACAGCCCTCAATAGATTTTATATATATATATATATATATATATATATATATATATATAAATATATAAACATGTAAATATATAAATATATATTGTGTGTATATATGTATATTTGTGTATGTGTATATATAAATAAATATATATACACACACATTATTTTATATATATTTTATATATACATATATACACATATACATACACATATATATATATGATGGGAAGCATGGGACTGAATCAGATTGCATAGAGAACATAGGAAGAGATGAGAAAAAAGGGTCAAGACTAACCCTTGAGAAATACTAACCTTTAACAGATAAGAAGAGGAAAAATAGAATGCTTAAACAAGACTGGTAATGATTATAGAAATAGAAACAAAAAAGTTGGGAAGTAGATGGGATGCTTTCAACACCTAGCATGTTACAGGGAGACATCAGAACTGAAAAAAGCATTAAGATAAGGATAAGATCTAGAGATTTTGGTAAAAGCAAATGTCATGACATTAACACAGAATTTAGAATGCCCGAGGGTAAGGAGTAGATGATAGGGAGTAAAGATAAAGCATAGTTCTCAAGACATTGAGCTCTAGAGGGGAAATGATGCACACTTCCTGCACACTTCAGCTGCTGCTAGGAAGGAGCCAGACACAGTAAACAGTGAAGGAAGGTGAGTACCATTAGTGGAGGGTAAACTGGGGAGATTAGAGAGTAAGGATCCAGAGTTAAGATTTAATGATCTTAACAATTCGTCTCTTATAACAAGAAAAGAGAGATAAAAGAAAATGTGTGAGTACAGACATATTTGTAGATGTGACAGAGAAATTGGGAGAGTTCACCTTCCTAAGGCTTCACTTTTCTCAGGGAAGAGATGAGGCTCTCAGTTGAGTGAGAGAGAGGGTGTGAGTAGAGAGAACATTATCTTGGCAAAGGATAATGTTTTTGTTTTGTTTTGTTTTTAGGTACTGGGGATTAAACCTAAGGGTTCTCTACCAATGAGCTACATCCCTGGCCCTTTCTTTTTTTATTTTAAGACAAGGTCTTGCCCAGGCTGGCCTGGAACTCATGATCCTCTTGCCTCAGCCTCCCAAGTACAGGAGATTACAGGCAGGTACACCAAGCCCAGCAAGAATAATTTAAATTTAAAATTAAAATAGTGATTCTCATATAGATTTTAAATGAGCACATGTGAAAATTCTTTAGCTCTATGAGGAAACTGCTAAGATGTAACAATTACGTCAACGGTGACTGTATAAAACAGGTAAGTTTATGAGTAGGAAAATGAATGTGGATATATAGGCAAAACCAGCTTTTTCCATAGTGAGTGAGGGAATTCAATTGAACTTTTATAAAAAGAATTTGCATGTCATATCTACAGAGGAGAAGTATTCTGCAATGTTTCAGTTATTTATAAGATACAGAGTTGCAAAATTCTTACTATGAAATTCTATTCAGACAACAAAGAAAGGTATGTTCTAGACAAGTGTCCACGAAAAGTACTGTCCACAGGCTCATGATTGTTTTTTGTAGAAGCTGTGGACCAAGTATGGTTTTGACCTTTCTTTTTCCTTTTTATTAATTCTTTGTAGTTGTACATAATGTTAGGATTCATTTGGACATAATTGTAAAAGAATTTGCTGTCAGTCCCAGTACTTCCCCTTTCCCTCTTCTCCCTTCCCCATTCTCTTCCCTCTACTCTGCTATCTTTCATCTATTTACTTGTAGTTTTGAAAGGTTTGTAAAAACACAACAAACAGGTAACAAGAATATGAGACTATAATATATAAAAAAATATGAAATATGTATTTGATCTCTGTCCCCAGTACCTGATATAAAAGACCCTAAGACACGTTTAATTCCCTGAGTGACAAGAGTAATAGGCACATCATTTGTTATAATATGGGGTCTTAATCTCCAATTCCTGATGCCAGAGCTTCTAAAACTCCTGGGATCTTCAGAGTAATTAGAATACCTGTTTGTGTGTGAATAACATAACTGGTAGCTGGGGTCCCCAGATAGAAAGACCAAGGCATGTGCTATGGTTTAGATATGAGGTGTCCTCCAAAAGCTCATATGTGAGACAATGCAAGAATTTTCAGACATGAAATGATTGGATTATGAGAGGTGTAACCTAATCAGTGGATTAAGCCACTGATGTGGATTAACTGGGTGGTAACTGCAGGAAAGTAGGGTGTGGCTAGAGGAAATAGTTCACTGGGGGTGTGCTTTGGATTTCCTGGTTTGTCTTTGTCCTTTGAGTGGAGCTCTCTTGGCCATGTCCTAAGCTGCTTTCCTCTGCCATGACTTTCTGCCATGATGCCTCACCTTGGGTCCAGAGCTATGGAGTTGGTTAACCATGTATTGAACCTCTGTAACCATGAGCCATAATATACTTTTTCTCCTATAAGTTGTTCTTATCAGGATTTTTGATTACACCAACAAAAAAGCTGACTAGAACTGCATGACTAGATGTTGGGAACTTTCAGTTCCACTCTAACCCTGCCCTCCATCCAGGGAGGGGAGAAAGGCTAGAGTTTAACTGAATCAACAATGTCAGTTCAGCCTACTTAATGACACTCCCATAAAAATACCTGAAAGATGGGGTTTGGAGAGCTTCCAAGTGGGTAAACGCATGGAAGTGCAGGGAAGGCTGCCTGAAGGGGATCTGGGAGTTTCACACACCTCCCCTCGGATCTTGTCCTATGTACCCCTTCTTTTGACTGTCCATTTGGACCCTTTATTACAAATTGGTAAACATAAATAAAGTGTTCCCATGAGTTCTGTTAGCCGTTGTAACAGATTACTGAACCTGAGAAAGAAGTCATGGGGAACTCCAGTTTGTAGCCAAGTTGGTTAGGCCCAGGATTTGCAGTTGGCATCTGAAGTGGGGGGGCCATAAAACTTTACTCTTAGCCTGTGTGTCTGATTCTAACCTCAGGTAGGTAGAGTCAGGACTGAATTGAATTGTAAAACAGCATTTGGTGTTAGGAGAGTTTGGAGTTGGGAATGGCTTGGTGTGGGAAACCCATACATTTGGTGTTAAAAGTGTTCTGGGTATAAAGGAACTCCAAATGGGACTCACAGTCACTTCTGGAGGACCCATAAATTGAGAATAGCTTTTATATTTTAAAGGGGTTATAAAAGCAAAACAAAGAAGAATATGTGACAGAGATATGTGTGGCCTTCACAGCCTCTAATATTCACTACCTAGCCATTTCAGAAAAAGTGTTGCAGACTAATTTGTTGGCCCTTGCTTGAATGCAGGGGCCGGAAAGGTAGGCCAGGAAGGTAGGCCAATCCAGACAGCTTCCAGTCAATCAAACTCAGGGTCTGGGGCATTCTAGGCCAGCACTGTACCATTGAGCACACCCTCAGTCCCTTTTTGAAAGTTTTAAGCAAGTTCTCACTGGAATATAGCCATGTCTTATTTATTTACATATTGCCTATGGCTGTTTTTATGCTGCTGAAGGAAAACTGAGTCCGCTCAACAGAGAAAAGCAAAAAATATTATCTGGCCTTTGATGGAAAAAATTTGGCTAAAACTCCTACAATGCATAATCTCCAATAAAGTACACATTTATTCTCTTGTGTACATCTGTACTTTTTTCCCTGTTACTTTCTATTTTCCTCCTGGTTCTTTTGCTTGATTTATCCCATTTTTTTTCTTCCTGTCATCCATGATTTTTCTCAATATTTCCCCGCTCTTTAATTCTTTCTTTCTAATTCAAATAGTCATAATATGGAATGAAGATATTTTAAAATGATTTGAAGATTTAATCTTCAGATTCTCAAATTTAAAGTAAAAATTATCTTTTTTTGTTCTCATCTTACTCAATTCTCTAAAGTTAATCAGAAGTTACTTTCACTACATGGCAAACATGTGCCTGTAGGTTTGGAGCCTTAGGAGGAAATGAGCTCCTCACCTGTGAGGAGAGGATGGCGGGCCTCAGTCCTCATCCCCACTCCAGGAAAAACCTGGGACGTTGTCTATATCTCACTAAGGAGAACTGAGATGGAGACTTCCTATCGTCTTCTCTGAATGGCTCTTTTCTGCCACTGCCATGTAGCTAAAGCAGTAAACAGTTGGGATTGACTACTAAAGGTACAATGTCAGCATTCTTAAGTATAAATGTACAAAAACAATGTGAGTTATTGTATATTGTGTCATTAACATAAAGTGCAATGTCAACATTTTAAAAACCACAATATTCCCAAACTGTAAAAAGATGTATAAGGAAATATTTTTTATCACCTTTCTCTCTGCCAATTCCCTTTTGCCTCTTGAATTCCCTAGTACTCTCTTTTCTGTTCACTCTGTACATGACTTGAATGTCATTTTCCTTGGGATACTACCCTGGGCCTTTTCCTTTCCTAGTCTCTGAGCAGCAGCATCTTTTCTTTTAGTTTTCACTACCAGCTGATGATTCCTAGTCTTCATCTCCAGTTGTGAAATCTGGCTAAAGCTGTGGATGGCACCTGTGTCTACATATAACTAATGCACTCAGTTGGCATCTCCAGTCCAGTATTATTGGGTTGAACTCAACACAGTATCACCAAGGCCACCCCATAAGCTTTCCTTTCTATATTCTTCCTCATTAATCATAAACTTAAAGAACGATCCACTTTCTTTTACTACATTTTCAATCAATCTTAATTATTTTCATTGAGGATAATACTAATATTTACAACTTAGACCAAAATGAATCCAAAAAATAAGATAAATATAGACATTGATGGAGGAGTGAACAGATGGATAGAAAGAAGTGTGATAAAGCAAGTATATTAAAATAAAAAATAATAAAAATATTGATTGTAGAGTTTAGGTGGTGGTATATTGGTGTTCACTATAAAAGTATTTATATTTTTTGCATGCTTCAGATCTTTTTTCATTAAAATATTGTTTTGTTGTTGTATGTAAAAAGATCTAAGTGCTTGTTTTCTGGAAGTTATAATAATTAGATTTTACCAATTTTCATGCAGGAGAGATAAAAGTATGATATATTTTTTAACAAATGCAATGAAATGTTATTATATATTCACAGAGCAATCGGTCATCCATTAAAAACAGAAGCAAAATCTTTTTTTTTTCAATTTGCTCCCAAAAACATCTTTAGTTGCTGTCACTGTTGTGGCCTGGATTCTCATCTCTCACTGAAACTACTGCAATAGTCTCCTTGATATTCCAGGAGCCATGTTTGTCCCTACAGGATACTCCCAAGGGAAATCTCCCTTAACTGTCGCTGTTTGAAGTGTGTTCAGAGCATAGCAGTCCATGAGCATCACCTAGGTTATTGCTAGAAATGCAGGCCCCACCAGCCATACTGAATCAGAATCTGCAGTTAAGAAGGTCCCTAAATCACTTGTATGAAGTTAGGTTTGAGAAGCACATCTCTATATGACATCTCTACTCTGCATCGCTCCCTTGCTTCAAACCCTTGGATGGTTTCCCATTGCTCATAGGTGGTGTTTAAGCACAATGCTTAATGTACTTAATCAAGGTTTGGCTAATCTCTGCATCAAGAGCCTCATCTCAGCCAGATACAGTGGTGCACACCTGTTATCCCAGTAACTGGAAAGGCTGAGGCAGGAGGATCAAAGCCAGCCTCAGCAATTTAGCAAGGCTCTAAGCAATTTAGCAAGACCCTGTCTTTAAATATAAAACAGGCTAGGGATGTGGCTCAAGGCTTAAGCTCCCCTGGGTTCAATCCTTGGTACCAAAACAAAAAACCAAAAAACTCATCTCTAGCTGAGTAGTGTCACATGCCTATAATCTCAGCAACTCTGAAGGCTGAGGCAGGAGCATCACAAGTTTGAGGCCAGCTTGAACGAATTAGGAAAATCTTGTATCAAAATAAAAAATAGAAATAGCTGGGGATGTAGCTCAGTGGTAGAGTGCTTACCTAGTATGATGAAGCCCTGGGTTCATACCACAGTACGGGAAAAAAATATTAAAAAGTGGCTAGTTTCTTGCCGCTATTCCTATTCCTCTATACCTAGCAATAGACCTAACTATCACAGCTTTCTGATTTGAAAACGTGTCTTTTGTCTCATTTTGTTTCCTATTTCTGTAACACCCTCCCCTCCCCATACCTTCCCTTTCACAAAACTCAATCCTCTTTGTCTGAGGTGATTGAGCCTACCTTGCGCTCCTATTTTTTTGTTGTTGTTGTTCATGTGTGCATATCTTTTGTTGTGTCCTTGTACCGCAATTTTTTGGAATAATAATTTGTTACTTTTCTCTCTAGGTTCTGAGCCTCAGAAGACAGGAAGTGTGCCTTATTGGAAATGTATCTGTTTTTGAAATTAATCCCAAAGGAGGTAACCATTCTGAAGGTGTTTACTTCATTGTAAGGTGTTAGTTTGGAGAGAGGTTGCAACAATATAAACAAAGAAGTGAAAACAAATCGTATTACATTTGTACCCATTTAGCTATATATCTACCAACTTACCCATATATATTCAGTTCTTTTATCTGTTTTCTGTCTATCTGGGTTTATTCAAATAAAAGTTATTTTATTCATCGTGTATATACTGAATAGCAAATAAAGACTTGCAGATTCGTTCGTATACTTATTGTACCTTTAACAGAACAAAGCTAATCTTACTGAGATAGTTTTGTTGTGTGCAAAAAGATCTTCTAAAGCTTGTTTTCCAAAAGTTACAGTAATTAGATTTTACCAATTTTCATGTATGACACATAAAAGTATGATGTTATATTTATCAACAAATGCAATGAAATGTTATTTAGATATTCACAGAGCAATCAGTCATCCATCAAGAGCACAAATCAAATTTCATTTTTACTTCTATCTGTGATATTATGAAAACTAAAGAGAGAATTTTATATTTGTCTACAGTTTTAGTATTAGGGTAAATTGGAGCTGAAGGTAAAAATACAAGAAAAAAGAATTTGCAATTTAAATTTTAATCCTATTTGCCCTTCAATAAAAGCAATATTATTAGACATAAGAGTAAAATAATAAGATTTACTTTTAAAAAATAGTGTTACTGTGTTGGCAGAATTCATTTAACTTAAAATAATAATTTAATCCTGAAAACATAAAAGTAAATAAACTAATTACTGAGAAATCGAGATTCTCCTATTCAACCTCCTATCTTCCTTTCTGCCTTCCTTTCACAATATTTATTGAGCAGATAAACAGTTTAAAATCTTGTGCTTGTGGGAGAACAGGACAAAGATGCTATTTTAGCTAAAGTGGCCGAAAGGCTTCTCTGAAAAAATGATATTGAATAGAAAACTGAATGACCTAAAAGAGTGAGCAATTTGAAGATTGGGAGTGGGAAAAATAGCCCAGGCAGAAGGAAGGACAGAGGGAAGGAAGAAGATGAGTCTGAGTTCAGGATATTTGCAGCAACAAAGCCAGTTGGAGCTTAGGAGATCAGGTGAAATGTCTCAGGAACATAGGACAGGAAGATAGGCATGACCATTTTATTTGAGAGGCTTACTATTTCCAGACCACGGTGGCAAGTCTGGATTTTATTCAACATGTGCTCAGAAGCCATTAAAATGATGTGAGCAGGGAAAGTCTGTGAAATGGGTTTCATCTTAGAAAGACCACTCTGGCTGCTATTTGGAGAAAGATCCAAGGGGACTGCTCAGGAGGCCATTGCAGAAGCTGAAGCAAACAGCAGTACAGTCTTAGATTTTGCTCCATGTAGGTAGAGAGAAATGGTTGAATTGGAAATATATTGTAAAGGTAAAACCAGCCAGATATGTGTTTGGATTAGACCCTAGGAGGGCTGAAAGGGAATAAGCAAAGAGGGTCCATGTTTGAGGGACGAAGTGAACAGTGTGTTAAATTGGCTAAGGGAGGCAGAAGTTTATGGGGCAAATTGAGAAGTAGGCATAAGATACCCATTATGTATCAAATGGAAAAGTTGACCAGGCAGTCCAGTACGTATGACTGGGGTTCATAGGGAAGATCAGGTTTGGAGACATAATCCTCATACAAGATATGTTTAGAACTTAGGAACTAGATGAGACACCTAAGAAAGGCTCTTCTTTTGCATTGCTTTCTGTTTTCACATTTACTTAGAGATGCCTGTATTAAAGGGAGTGAATTATTAAATTTGGCACTAAAATAAGTTTGTTAAATAAGCATCTATATTTTCATTTTTTGCAAAATAAGGGGGGGGGAGGAGAAAGTAGATGAAGTACAATGACCAAAAATTTGCTCTCCCCTCCTCGCTGTTACTTATGATACATAAAAATAAAAATTTCTAGTTCATCATACAGTAACTTAAGTCAGCCACTAGATGGCAGATGTTACCATATTCCGAAAATCCTTCCTGAAATTAAACTGTTTACAAGACCATTTAGAATAACAAGTTGCAAAAATAAAATTTCATTAATTCATTCTCTCCATCCTTTCTGCTTTTAAAGAATTTATTTTGGGTAGAGAAGGAAATTGATCAAATTATTTTTTCTATTATGTGTATGTGTGAATATGTAACATCAAATTCCACTACTATGCATAAGTATAATGCAGAAATAAAATTTAATTAAAAAAAATTCCTTTTGTGGAAATGATTTCTAGGACAGTTTTTTTGCATAAAAATGAAAGGATTAAAGCTTTCCTCTATATACAAGATGTATGATTTTTTTTTTTTTTGGTACTGGGGATTGAACTCAGGGGCACTCGACCGCTGACCACATCCCCAGCTCTGTTTTGTGTTTTTATGTAGAGACAGGGTCTCACTGAGTTGCTTAGCACCTTGCTGTTGCTGAGGTTGGCTTGAACTTGTGATTCTCCTGTCTCAGCCTCCCTAAGTGCTGGAATTACAGGCGTGCGCCTCCGCACTCAGCCAAGATGGATGATTTTGAAAGCCATTCGGGAATCTTACCAACTCCATAAAATATAAATTGGAATCACTAGATAACCAATAGCATTTAAATGACTATAAAGATGAATGTTTTCAACCAAGTCCAAATGGATAACCTTGTTGATCTTTTAACTTTCAGCATACACCAAAGGAAATGACATATATGTTACAAAGCAAAGCTAATAATGTATTTACTGCTATATTGAACTAGTTATATTACATTTAAAAATTTTGACAAATTGTTTGTTAATTTAATCAGTATATTGATTTCTTATTCTTTATATGGCAATTCAAATTTAAAGTATAGTAAGGAAGAAGAAACCTGAGCTAATAGAATTTTCTCACTTAATTATGAAAATTGAATTTCAGAACCTGCTAGAGATTATTCTAATGGACCAGTTCCTTCACAAAGTTGCATATTGCTTACATTTGATCAATGACTTGAAATATATTTAAGTAGCGTAGGTGTATAAAATATGAACCTTTTCGTTTATAAATTTCCTAAGTGAAAATATTGTTCTGTCCTATTCTTGTTGTTTGATAATTTTATGAAAATTTCACTTCCTTACTGTAGCTATATTTGATGCCAGACATCTTGTTTTGGAAGGGAAAGAGGGCAAAAATTTAAAGGATGAGAATTGATTGGCATGGAGTAATTTTGGAACTAAAAAATAAAGAGTCACAGTCAGAAAGTAAATTAAATTCCCTACCTGATCTCTCCATCCCTCTGAGAGTGTGTCTTCCCAGGTTCCTTGTCAAGATCTATCTTGCTTTCCTCTTATTTCTCTACTGCCCCTTGTCAGTCTCTTTCCTGGCTTTCTCTTCTGCCTGTTTCTTAAATTCTTTTGGTCTCAGTTTTTTTAATCTCATCACTCTTCACTACTGCTCTATCCACTTTTGAAGGATAATTTAATTCATTCCCAGTGTTTCCACTATGATGAATTCACAGATTGCTCTCTAAATCTTTGGAGTCTATATGGCATAGAAGTTATATTTAGGCTCAGCATTAGCCACCTGGATCTGAGTGTTGATCCCATCACTTAATGGTTAGGTAATCTTGATAAATTACTTAACTTCATTATCTTATTTCTATACTGTATGTTATTGTAGTGAAGTCAGAACTAGACAGGCAGTCAGTGAAGATAGGTTAATTGAGTCAGGTTGGATCAGGGAGGCCAATTTGGAGAAGTATTAAAATGCTAATGCCTACAGAGCCCTTCCTCCACCCTTATCACCTCTGCTCCAACTGGTTGCTAAGATAACCTGTCCCAAGGAGTTGTTAATTATACCTGGGCCCTTCCTGCATCGTTTGCTTTTTGGCTATCCCACCAAACATCCTGGGCCTAGTCACATAGGCAGGAAGGACAAAGATAAGGGGAAGAGAGCAGAACAAAGGAGGCCTAGGATATATAAAAAGACAACACATATACTTCTGGAGATACCAGGATACCAGCTGTGGCCCACCTCTGCCTCCCTGGAGAAGTATAAGTTACCCCTTTTTAAATAAACCCTGATTTATATGCTTGCCTTGGTGTGCTTCTGTAATGTTCAAACTTCAACATGTGGAGGAGCAGAACTTGTCACTGATAACCAGTGGCATCAGTAGGTTAGAATAAAGCAGTTCTTAGAATACATTGTCCATAGTATCTAGCAATAAGTAAAAACCTAATAAAATAATCTCTTTAGGGCATTTTCTTAGAAAATAAAGTTATGCTTATTGGATGTGTGTATTTAGATGTAGATGTACAGTTCTGGATAAAACAGTCAGTTGTGGACACTGTACGGATTTTTTGAAGATTGTTATCTATATATTTTTCTCGGAGGGTAAAGCGATAGAGTATGGGAGGTGTGGACAAGAGAGCATAAGGAAGTGCGAGGAGAGTAAGCGGAAGACTAAGGGGAAGATGCATGACTATTAGAGGGATTCAGCGGGTGCGAGAGAAATTCTTGAGATCTGGAGTTTGAGGGGATGCTCCTCTGAGACCCTCTTGCAGGAGTAGTCTGGACAGAGTGGCGATGGGGCGTCCTCGCTGGGGCAGGAAGGAACTGGTTTTACCCTAGAAATACAAAGCCATGGAGTAAGAGAGCCGTCAGTGGTTTTGATCTTTGCAGCTATAGGTGTAGCTAAAATCACCTCAGCTGGACCTTGCCATCTTGGGAGTAAGGGATCGGTTGTCTGATGGGGAAGCTTATAGAAAATGAACGCAATCTCCTGGTCTAAGGGTGGTTAGGTTTTGGGACATAGAGGGATCAGGGAGAAGAGCATCTTGGTATTTCTATAACTCTGACCCTATGAAGGCGAGGATGGGTCCTGTCATTCCTGGAGGAAGAAGGGAGTCTTGGAGGGCGACCTCTGGGAGGGGAAGAGAGAATGTCCGTAAGGGACTTTGAAGGGAGAAAGACCTGTGGGTTTGCGAGGCAGTGACTGAAGGCGAAAGAGGGCTAGAGAGAGGACCCATGTCCGGTCAAGGTGAGTTTCTAAGGTTACTTTGGCTAGTATATTCGTTAGGGTGCTATTGGTGCGTTCTGTCTTCCCTGAGGATTGTGGGTGATAGGGAATATGGAATTTCCAGGGAAAGAGAAAGAGATTGTGTCACCTGGGAGATGAATTCAGGTCCGTTATCTAATTGGAAAGAAGAGGGCACACCAAAGCGGGGAATAATATCATGTAAGAGGATGTTAGCTACGGTGGAGGCTAGTTTGTTAGTGGTAGAGAATGCCTCTACCCATCCAGAAAATGTGTCAATAAGAGTAAGGAGGGGCTGAGGTTGTGCCTCAGTGGTGGAGCACTTGCCTGGCATGTGTGAGGCCCTGGTTCGATTCTCAGCACCACATAAAAATAAATAAAATAAAGGTCCATCTCCAACTAAAAAAATTAAAACCCAAAAAAAAAAGGTAAGGAGAAACTGGTGATGGCAGACTCGGGACATCTGAGTGAAGTCCATCTGCCAGTTGCTTGCAGGCATCTGGCAAGTGGGAAAGGGGCCTGGACGAAGAGGGCTGCTGGGATTTGTCCTTTGACAAATAACACAAGATTGGGTTATAGACTGGAGATGGGTGATGTCATCTGGAGTGAGGGTAAAGAATGAGGATAAAAAAAGTTTAAGATTTTGTGGGCTTATATGGAAAATAGAGTGGACGTAGGAGATAAGATCCCGTAAAGGAGGTGGAGGGAGAAGGGAAGAGGGCCTGATTGGAAGGACAGTACAGCAGGAGTCCCTGATGTATGGAGTTTGTGCCACTTTTCAAGCTGCCTCATCTGCCCTATTGTTGCCAATTGTGGCTAAGGAGAGGTTGGCCTGGTGTGAGCAGCAATGAACCAACCCAATTTTCAAGGGGAGCTAGGACACCTCAAGAAGGCCGGTGATGAAGGAAGCATTGGTGATGGAAGTTCCTTTGGTGTTGAGGAGTCCCCTCTCTTTCTAGATTGCTGAATGTGAGATGAGGATATGGTAGACATATTTTGAATCAATAAATAATGTTAATGTGTTGTCGCCAAAGTGAATGCTCGTGTTGCGGGTATGAGTTCTGCCTATTGGTTGGTGGTATTAGGTAGAAGTGGATTGGCTTCCATAACTTCTTTTTTTTTTTTTTAAGATTTTTTTAGTTGTTGATGAACACAATGTCTTTATTTTATTGCTTTGTATGTGGTGCTGAGGATCGAACCCAGGGCCTCACGCATGCGAGGCAAGCGCTTTACCGCTGAGCTACAATCCCAGCCCCTTCCATAACTTCTGATAGGGAGACGACAGCATAACCTGCCCATTGTTCATTTATCAAAAGGGAGCTACCACTCGAGAACCAGGTGTAAGTGGAGTCTTCCAAGGGACCCTCAATTATGTGTGTGGGACAGGGCAGGAGGGAGGAAATGAGTTTGATGCAATGATGGGATGGGGGCTCTAGTGACCTTGGGAGGAGGGAAGCTGAGTTTAAGGAAGAACAAGCTTGAAATGTAACAGAGGTGTCTTCCAAGAAGGAAACCAAGAGGGAGAATATACTGCAGGGAGGAAGGGTTTTGAGGCCATTATAGGTTAAGAGGTCCTTAAGATGATGTGGGGAGACAATGGTGGTGGAGTCCCCAAAGGTTAGCTTCTTTGCTTCGATTAAAAGAACTCTGGCCAAAGTTAGGGCCCTGAGGCAAAGGGCCCACTCTTGAACTATAGGATCAAGGCGCTTTAAGAGGTAGGCTACTGGGGCAAAATAGGTTCCCTTGAGTTGACCCAGAACTCCTAGAGCTAGTCCTTTGTTCTCATGTACATATAAGGTGAAGGAATTATTAAGGTAGGGGAGGTGTAGAGCGGGCGCCTGAAGAAGGGCTTCATGTAGAGCCAGGAATGGCTTATCAGTGGAGGAGAGTAGTGGCTCATCTAAAGGAGGGTTCTTAGCAAGATCGTAGAGAGGTTTAGCTAGAAGAGAAAAATTAGGGATCCAGGCACAGAAATAACTGGCCAAACCCAAGAAGGAGAGAATCTCCTCTTTTGTGGAAGGAACTAGAAGTCTCTGATTAGGTGTTTGCAATCCACCATTATAGCTTTGGAATCATGGGAGACTTCCACCCCTAGGTAAGTGACCTGTAGCTACATAATTGAGCCTATTTTTTGCGATGCTTAGTACCCTTTAGAGGCTTAGTACCCTTTAGAAAGTTAAGGAGAGTAATTGAATCCTCTAGCGAGTGTTGTAAGGAGGGACTGCAGAGGAGATGGTTATGCACATATTGCAAGAGTGTGGACTGAGGAAAGTGTAGGCTGGGGAGGTCCTTGGCCAGAGCCTGGCCAAAGAGATGGGGGCTGTCTCGAAACCCTTGGGGCAGGATGATCCAAGTCAGCTGTTGGACTTGATGGGTATTATGGTCAGTCCATACGAAGGCAAAAATATCTTGGGAATCAGAGTGTAAAGGGATAGTGAAGAAAGCATCCTTTAGGTCGATAACAGAGAAGTGGGTAGAGCCAAAGGGGAGAAGTGAGAGTATAGTGTAGGGATTGGAACTATGGGATGAATGGGTTGAACGGCTACATTAATGATCCTTAGATCTTGTACCAATCGATATGTTCCATCATGTTTTTTCACAGCCAGGATAGGGGTATTAGAAGGAGAGTTAGCAGGATGAAGACATCCTTTAGTTAGTAGGCTTGAGAGGATGGGGAGCAGGCCTAGGAGGCTGGATGTTGGTAGTGGGTATTGGGATTGGCTGGGAAAGGAATGGGAGTCGCGGAGGCGAATGTGAATTGGAGGGCAATGGGCCAATGAGAGAGAAGTTATGTCCCATATAGAAGCGTCAACAAGGATTAGGAGGGCAACTATACCCGAGGCACAAACAGGGAGGATGGATGCAGAGGGATTGGAGGAAAGGGAGAGAAGAAAAATGGCAGAGGCTTTTGGTGGGTGGAGGGTGATGGAAGCCCTGAATTTTAGGAGTATGTCCCATCCGAGAAGGGGAGTAGGGCATTGGGGCATCACCAAATATTGGTGTGGGAAGATATGTCCCTCAAAGGAGCAAGTAAGAGGAGGAATGACGTTCGGATTTAATGTTAGTCCTCTGACCCCGACAATAGACAGCCCAGAGGTCTGTGTGTGTATGCAAAACTCCCGCAGAACCAAAAAGGTAGCTGCTGTATCCAGGAGGAAGGAGAGTCAGTGCCCATCCACCTTGAGCATAACCCTAGGCTCCAGGGCTGCTCACTGCTCTATCAGAGTGGTCGGGGGAGGGGCCATAGGGCATTGGCAATCCTCAGAGGCCAGACCTAGTAGATCTGGGGCGGTCGATGTCCTGGTGCCTCTCTGGGCACCAGGGCAGTCAAACCCCCAATGTCCTGGCTGATAGCATTTGGGATATGGCTTAGTAAGGGGATGAGGATTGGGACAAGCCTTTGCTCAATGCCCCCTAGTTCCCCATCTAAAGCAGGGCCCTGGGGGTGTTGAGCTCTAGGGCCGTTGCGCCTTTGTTGGAAAGTTCCTTAAGCCCTGGGGAGCCCGAAGGGCTTGAGCCAGCATCTGGTATTTTTGTTTCTTTGCCTGTTCATCTTGGCCATGATAAACCTTAAAGGTGTGGCTAGGACCTCTGTTTGTGGGGTAAGAGGACCTTTTTCAAGTTTTTTTTTTTTATTTTGCTTTAATGTCTGGGTAGCTTTGGGAGAAGAAATAAGTCGTAAGAAGCTGGTGACCATCAGGTGTTTCAGGATCTAGATTGGTATACTGCTGGAGGTCCTTAGGTGATCCAGAAAGGAGGAAGGATTTTCATTTTTGTCTTGAATGACCTCTTGTAGCTTCTCATAATTAATGGCCATTTGAGTCACTTTGTGGAGTCCTGTCAGTAGGCAAGTGGTAAATTGGCCTGAGGCCATTAAGCCATATGGTGAATTATAGTCCCAGTTGGGATCCTGTTCTGGTACTGCTTGGGCTCGAAGTGGGTGAGTGGGAGGGGTCTGGTGCACTTCATCAGCATAAGTGCAGGCCTGTTCCCATATCCAGGCAAAAGAATGTCGGTAAGGATTGTATCAATATCATGGAAGGTAAGGCTGTAAGCCTGCAAGAGATATTGGAACTCTTATAAATGAGGTCGGATTAGTGGTGTAAGATCCAAGCCTCTTCTCAATTTGTGAGAGATCTGCCATGGAGAAGGGAACATGGACATGCACAATGCCCTCAGCCCCTGCCACCTCTCAGAGGGGAGCTATGGTCAATAACTGGGTTTGGGATGAGTAATGGGAGGACTAAAAAAGGTGTGGGGGGGGGCTGGAGGTAGAGGGGGGTGCAGACAATGTAGGAGGGGCAGATGGCTGAGGAACCTGTAGTTGGGGGTTGGGGCGGTTGGTGCACCTGGGGAGGAGGGCGATAAGGTGGGAGGAGCTCATCTGCTGGGTCGTACTGTGGAGGAAGAGTTCCGGGGAGAGGTCAGGTTTTCGAGCTAAAAGGACTAAAATGTTGTGGTTTACAGGAAGTGCAGAGAGAGGGATTAGAGTGTAAAAGGGGAAAAGCCTGAATGTAAGAAATCTCTGTCCATTTCCCCAATCCGATCGCTCACAGAAGTTGTATAGATCCCTGAGTATGGCGGGAATCAAGAGACCCAACAGGGGGCCAGGTGTGACTGTTGTGCAATTTATAGGCAGGCCAATCTCAGGTACAGAGTGTAAGGAGTTTTCTTCATTTTATGTCAGGACAGAGGCTCAAGGTAGAGAGATTTGTCAAGGAGACACTGAAGGAGAGAGTCTGCCGGGACAGATCCAGTCCCCATGATAGGATAACTGGAGTCAGCTGAGAATGGGCGTCCCCAATTCAGGTGATCCAGAGAGGCAAAAAGACAACCAGAATGAGTTAAGTCATCACCCAAAATGCCAGTGTCAGGGCCCTAAGAGGCCAGAAGTCATGGATTGCCCAGCACTTGGTTTTTCAGGAGAGAGATCGCTCAGGACGGAGGAAACCTTAATGGGGTGGAGATTCTTCCAGTCAGAATAGGATATGAGGAAGAAGAGAAGATGAGAAGGAATGGAGGAAAAGGGAGGCTGGGGAATGTAGGGACACCTTAAGAATGGGACGAGCAGAGGGGTCCACCGTGACCATAAAGATCCAGGTGGATCTTTAGTTCCCCTCCCACAACGGCTGGGAGCCACTAGACGATCAATGGCTGGACATCCTTGGGGACCCACTGTGGGAGTCTGCCCATTTGAGGGGTGACTCTCGGAAGATGTATGGATGCAGCCTGGCCATCGGGAAGAATGGATGAAGGCTACTGGAGGTGCGGTCTCAAGTTTGGGATGAGGAGCCTTGATGGGCAGGCTCACCCTCATTCGAGTCACTACACCAATGAAAAGTTCATGCTGAATTGGACACAACAGACTCCATGTAACCAAGAGATCTTTATTCTGAGGAGGGCTATGGCAGAGAGAGAGCAAGCACTGGGCGGGGTGGCCTTTTATGTATCTTAGGAAGTGGGAAGGGGTGGTTGGTAATGTATCTCTGGGTTTGCATCCTGCCAGTTACCAGTTGGTCCCGACAACCCACCCAATGTCGCATAGGCCTGATGTCACTATGAGGAGTTGAAAGTCAGGGCCCATGAGGAATGAAAGCTAGGAGTTAGGGTGGGGCATGTGCTTGGCCCTACAGGATGTAATAGACTACAGAGGAAGCCCGGCATAAATCAGAGAAGTTACAAGTCCTCAATCTGTCTCCTCAGAAATTCCTCACCCTGAACCTTCCAATTATCTCCCATTGTCTCCTCCTTCTACCATGCCTGTCAATATTTGCCAGGATTTTCTCTTTAAAACTCAAATCCAGCTGGGCATGGTGGCACACACCTGTAATCCCAGCAGCTTGAGAGGCAGAGACAGGAGAATCACAAGTTCAAAGCCGGCCTCAGCAAAAGAAGGCACTAAGCAACTCAATGAGACCCTGTCTTCTAAATAAAATACAACATAGGGCTGGGGATGTGGCTTAGTGGTTGAATTCCCCTGAGTTCAATCTCTGGTACCAAAAAACGAAACAAAAAACATCTCAAATTCAAATTTTAGAATACTGACCAGGCCAGCGCAGTTTTAAATAATGGATATGATGGAGTTAGTTTTACTGTAAAATTGCAAGGGTAGTCCAATATTGGGAAATCTGTTGTCATTCATTAAATTAATGAACTAAAAAGAAAAACCATATATGATTATTTCCACTCATGTAGTAGATGTGCTAGACAAAATGTAACACCTATTCCTATTAAAAATATTCTGTAAACTTCTTTGGGTTAATAAAATTTATTCAACTTATCCCAAAACCTGGGGAAACTTCAATGTTTAATACTTAACATCTTAGTATTTTTCCTTTAAGGTCAGAAACAAAGCAATGATGCCTATTATATCCCTAACATTAAAAATTATACTGCAGATACTAACTATATTACTCTGAAGGGCTGTCATATCAAAATACTTTGGGCTGGATGTCTTAAACAGTGGCACTTTATTTTCTTAAAATTCTGGAGACTGAAATTTCAAAACCTAAGTACCAGCAAGCTGGTGACCACTGAGGGATCCGCTGTGGGGCTGCAGATGGCTACCATCTTGCCGTGTGCTTGTTCCTTTTGTGCATGTGGTATGTGGGGTGTAGGAGAGGAGAGAGAAAGAGCCATCAATCCTATCAAAACAAGGACATTAATATTATCAAATCAGAGCTTTACACTCATTTAACCCTGATCACTTCCCTACTCCATAGAGAGCTACATAGGGAGTTAAAGCTTCAATATATGAATTTTGGGGGACACAAACATTCAGTCCATAATACTAACCCATGCAATTATTGAGCATGATAAAGTAATTACTGTACTATCATAGAATAGGAAGCAAAGAGGTAAAACCTCATATGAGAAGATATAATAATGTATCCAGAAATTTCAAAAGGATCCATGGAAAAATTTAATAAATAATTTGGTAAAACAGCATTTTAAAATTTGGTAAAAAAACATTTTAAAATGAGGATTGTTAACTTTTCATCGCAGTTGCTAAAATACCTGAGAACAACAACTTAGAGGAGGAAAGACCGATTTTGGCTCATGCTTTTAGAGTTTGAGTCCAAGGTTGGCCAACTCTATTGATCTGCGCCTATGGTAAGGATGAAAACTATGGTGGAAAAGCACGGTGGAGGAAAGCTGCTCAGCACATAGCAACCTGGAAACAGAAAGAAAAGGGATGCTGGGAAAGGCCAGAGGAGAGGATAAGCCCTTCCAAGCCATGCCCCCAGGGGCTTATTTCCTCTAATTAGGCCCTACCTCCCAGTAGCCTATATGACTATCAGTGGATTAATCTGTTTGGTGTGCTAATCCACTGATGAGATCAGAATCCTCCTGATCCAATCATTGTTAAGTGCACCACATTTGGGTTGCTGCATTGGGGCCATGCTTTCAATATATGAGCTTTTGAGGTCATTCCAGATCCCAACCAAAACAACAGTATAAAAACCAATGTCATGTATATGTATGTGAGAATGTGTAAGTGAACGATGGATCCTGTTTATGATAGAAAATATGAAAAATAGAAAAAAAATACCTTGACAAGAAATTTCTAGTATTTATTTAAGCCATTCTATAAAGTGCTTCAAAAAGAAGAAGTAGACCTAAATGAATGAAAAGCAGACCATAACCTTGGAGCAAAAAGGAGAGCAATGTTATAAAGGCTGCTTTCTCTTGCTCTAAAAATATACCCAAGAATTGATACTTTATAAAGAGATGACATTTATTTAACTCAGAGTCCAACATTTGGTAGCCCCTGAAAGTGTCCTTTGGTGAGGGTCGTCAAACATGGTGAATGGCATCATGGTGGGGGACATGCAAGGGACAGAGATTGCATGGCCAGAAAACTGGGGGGGTGGACCAGTCCTGCTCTTTTTATAACAACTCACTCTCACAGGAAGTAATGAAACCCCTGAGAACTACATTGCTCCTTTCTGAGGGTAACATTCCTAGTGAATTACCTCACACTAGGACCCACATCTTACAGGTTCTACCACCTAAACACTGCCACACTGAAGAACATGTCTCCAGGCTATGAATCTTTGAGGGACAAACCACATCACATCATCACAAGCGCCAACAAGGCCAATATTGTAAGAGCAGGATGTCCCAGTCTACAACATGTGTATGTGAGGGTGGAGAAAGGTTGCTCTCAGAAATCACTGAAAACAGCCAGAGCACCTATTCAGGAATCTCTGTGATGTCACACTTGGTACATCATTCCTTCCCTGCTGTTGTCTTGGCACTCTGGGTGTCAAATCAGAAGTCATTGGTGGTTTCATGTTGTTGAGAGGAAGAAGCCTAGCTATGGCATTCTCCAATGATTTGAAGCCTACCACCCAACAGCCTGTTGGATATGCTTGGTTTATATCCAGTCTTTTTGCCATTTTTAACATGGTTTTGTTACTGAATGTTACTGATGTGTTCTTTGCTTTTCCCTGAGTCTCCCATACAAGCTCTCAGGTTTCTTACAAAGAGATAGAAGAGAAAATAGACAATGATAGTGCAGAGGCAGAGAAGTGCAGAGAGAGTCAGAGGGGGAAGAAGGATATATAGTTAGAAGCACAGAGGTCTAGAGTGCCTGATGCATTTAGGGAAACCGAGGGTGGCTGGTATTGTTGGTGACATTTGGTGGAGTCACTGTGGTCTGTCTCTAGCCTAGATATTCAGATCTGTCCTTAACATCTGTGAGTCCAAACTTAGGTGAGCCCGGCCTCCTGAGGAGCTCTGGGTTGCCCCAAACTAGAACTGAGTCTGGCTCTGATTTCAGGTGCAGATGGCTTTTCCAAAATGGGGAGTGGGACTTTGCCCTGATTCCTGTTGCTCTGTTTCTTGTCACCTTCAGCAGCCTGGTATCACTGATCTTCTCTAACCCTGGCATCTTTCATTGAGGTAAGGCCTCAGAACCCTGGGAAGAGGTGGCACCCCAAGGGCTGATGCCTACAGGAGTGATTTCTAAAGTGCCAACCCCACCTATGATGTCCAGATCCCTTTTCTCCATGTCATCATTACTTAGTCCCTGGCACATCATTTCCCAAGCCACTGAATCCTGGAGGTTTTCCAGTTGCTTTAGAAGGGAGGACTGGGCAGGCTGGCCAGAGAGGCCAGCAGGCTCTTCCAAACCACACAGTTCACTCTTCCTCCTCCCCATTTCACACATGACTTCAAGCACTGATCCCCATTCCAAAGGGTGGGGCTCTGTAGACAGCTCTTGTTGCTGCAAATCCCCTTCTGTTCGAC
>PVHX01018122.1:0-38051 GCA_004024805.1 Geosciurus inauris
TTTCACTGTCCCTCACTTCTATCTATTCTACTGCAAATGACAGGACTTCATTCTTTTTTTTTTTTTTTTTTTCCTGGTACTGGAGATTGAACTCAGGGGCACTTGACCACTGAGCCACATCCCCAGCCCTATTTTGTGTTTTATGCAGAGACAGGGTCTCACTGAGTTGCTTAGCGCCTCGCCCTTGCTGAGGCTGGCTTTGAACTTGCGATTCTCCTGTCTCAGCCTCCCTAAGTGCTGGGATTACAGGCTTGAGTCACTGTGCCCGGCTAGGATTTCATTCTTTATGGATGGTTAATACTCCATTGTGTATATATACTACACTATATTTTATTTATCCATTCATCTCTTCATGGGCATTGAGGCTACTTCTATATCTTGGATATTGTGAATAATGCCCAATAAACATGGGTATGCAGGTATCTTTTTTTTAAATTATCACTTAATTCCCTTTGGATGTATCCCCAGAAGGGGGATTGCTGGATCATATGGATCCCAGTTTTACAGTTTTTAGAAACTTTCTTACTGTTTTCCATGGTAGCTGTATTAATATACATTCCTATCACCAGTGAATAAGTGTACTTTTTCTCCATCTCCTTGCCAGCATTTGTTATTTTTGGTTTATTGTTTTCATTTTGAAATACCACTTCACATCCTCTAGAAAGGCTATAAGAGAAAAAGATGTGCAATAACAAGTTGGCAAGGATATAGAGAACTGGAACCCTTACATATTGCTGGAGGAAATGGTACATGCCACATCCATTTTGGATAACAATTTGAGTGCCTAAAAATGCTAAGCATAGCATAGTCATATAACTCAGACATTTTTTTCTATTTATATATCCAAGAAGAACAAAAGTGTATTTCCATACAAACTCTTGTATACAAATGTTCATTAACAGAGAAGATGTTATGATTTAGCTATAAAGTATAGCTCACAAGCGCATGTGTCAGACAATGAAAAATTTTCAGAGCTGAAATAATTAGGCTGTGAAAGCCTTAACCTAATCACTGGATTAATCCACTAAAACAGATTACCTAGTTGGTAACCACAGGCAGAGTGTGGCTGGGGGAAATATGGAGGTATGTCACTGGGTGTACGATTTTAAGGTTTATAATTTGTTCCTGGTGAATAGAACTCTCTCTCTGCTTTCTTTCTTTTTTTTTCTTTTTGGTACTAGAGATTGAGCTCAGAGGCACTCGACCACTGAGCCACATCCCCAGCCCTATTTTGTGTTTTATGTAGAGACAGGGTCTCACTGAGTTGCTTAGTGCCTTGCCATTGCTGAGGCTGGCTTTGAACTTATGATTCTCCTGTCTCAGCCTCCCATAGTGCTGGGATTACAGGCTTGCACCACTGCGCCCGGCTTCTCTCTCTGTTTTCTGTCCTGAGCTGCTTCCTCCACCACATTTTTCTGCCATGATGTTTTGCCTCACCTTGGGCCCAGAGCTATGGAGTCAGCTGACTGGACTGAACCTCTGAAACCATGAGCCAAAATGAACTTTTGCTTCTCTAAAGTTCTAAAGTTCTTGTCAGATAATTTGGTCACAGTGATGGGAAGCTAATTAAAACAGTATGATAAAAGACTTTCAGGGGTAATAAATATGTTCTGAATTGATATTGTGATTATGGCTTTATGACTGTGAGTATAGTATATTTTAATTGTATAATGTAAATAGAATTTGTATGCTATGTGAATTTTATCTCAATGAAACTGTCACAAAGTGCATATAAATAAAAATACTAACTTTTTATCTCTTACACTTCAATATTGAGCAGAAGTCAGAAAAGAGGTCTAGGTTACCACCATTTCTGTTTTTACCTGTGTCCCCTTTTTTTTTTTCTTCTTCAGGAATTAAAATGAAATAAGAACAAGTTGAATCTATAAAATTTGTATACTTTCTGACACTTTTTATTCTGTGTTGATGTCCATGGTCATCTTCTTTTTTTTTTTTTATTCTTAGTACTACATTATTTTAAGACTGTTTGTAAGCCAAGGGCTCTTACTGTGATTGCTTGTGTGTAAATTGGTACAATCCATGTGTTGAACTATCACTTCAAATTTGTGACTTTAAAATTTAGTTAAACTGGTACCAGAAGGCAATGAACAAACATTGCACTTTGTGCTAGGTGTTCTGGTTAATCCAGATTCTATTCCTAGATCCAAAAATCTATTCTATGGTGAGAACAATCTCTCCATTTGAGCCCAAGGTTTTCCACCAACGATTGAAACGGTCACCAGAATCAAACAGTCTTCTTTTATATCCCTAAGTGTGTCACAAGAAAGACTAGAGTTTGAATGTGCCTTTGTGTTTTACCTGTAGGACCTGAGGATTCACCAAATCTAAAATTACTGTAGTTTTAAAAGTCAATGTGTTACCAAATTTGCAGGTTCTTTTCCTACTCAATATCATTTGCAAATAACCAGTTCTAGGAGCATGAAGGAATTGTATTCAATGTCCAGTGAATGGAGGCGGGAACTTATGCTGTAAAGGTACCTTCTTTCCAAGCAAGTCTGGGATCTGTGTATTACTAAAGCTGGGTGGTGAAGGGTTTTGGTATGCATGCTGTTTTCAGAGCTTTTCACTGAGAAAGGAAGAGATTTATAGGAGTCAGAATGTCTCTTCTTCTCTTCCTTAGTTTGGCATAGTTGGATCTGTCATGTCACCAATGCGTGTGCTTTTAATCATTATAATGAGCCCAAACTTGTCTGGAGTGTCACCATGGCTCCAAACCAGGTCTGGAATTCTCTGTGGCTAGGAGCATGTGATAACTTGGTGGACAGCATCTGGGAGCATGTGATTATCAGTGTTCAGGTTTTAATATTTGCAAACAAGTGGCACAGAGGACAGGGCACCAGTCAATCAGTAATTTCAGGGTTCAGACTGGTAATCATGATTCTGAAAATTGACCTTCTGATTATGGAGAGGCTATGGTGTAAACATAACAGGGGCTTTGAGGCTGCTTTTTCTAAAAATGCTTGACTCTTTGCTTGGCTCACAGATGCCCAATTGGTAACTAAAAGCAGGATAATGAAGCGTGGCATCTCATTTTGTATCTTCTTCTCTTGCTACCTCAAACTTTGGGTCAAATTCCTGCTCAGCTCCATTCATAGGCATATTAATTATTTAAGGAGTATCTGTCTAAAAACTGGTAATGCAAGTTTGATTAGCTTTAAATTTATTTAATCTCTCTTTTCCTTTTTAAAGACTGAAGGCACCAATATAAGGAAAAAATAAGATATTTTCAAGGTTCCAGGAATAGTAATTCTTGTGGGCAGATCAGTCCATGATGACACTGCTCCCTCCAGGGGGAAGTAATTACCCCTTGAGGGGATCTAAGCCTGTCCCCCTAAGTGAGAGCAGTCATCTCATGATGGGAACAAGATTACTCCCCTTCCCCCCAATTGATAAAAACTCCTCCAGAGCCACTTTGCAGAACCAGACTGAGATATGACCAATCAGACTATAGTCTGAACTATGTGTACTTCCTGCTCCCTGCCCCAACTATTGAAACCTGGAGTCATGTCAGTACCCCCAAAGAAGAGCTGAGGACACTGGGCCTCCCTGATTTCCCAGTATGGCTATACTGTATATTAAATTTTTTCATGCTCTTCACTATTTTTCATTTGCTGTTTGGGGAAAGAGTTTGGATCTGGTTTGTTGGAACTCCCCAGAGTTAGGACCCTCCTGGCCCAGGACTCCAGCTATACAAGGTTAAAAGTCGCACTAGGTCCAGAATCCATGGGCTCTGACCTCTTAATCTTGATTATTTTCTGATCTTTAGTAAGGTATTGTATTTATGCCTCCATTTCCTAATCTATAATACAAGGCTAAGAATTAAGACTTCAGTCATGGAATGTTGTGATAAATAAATGAGCTTTTCTTTGTAAAATATGGAGGACAATCTTAGCATCTAGGAAGTTCTCATTTTTGGGGGGAAAGTCAACATGTTTTGTTTCAAAAAATATACTTAATGGTATGGGCCTGTTTCAGTCAGCAGTTCCAACAGAAATTTAATATTAAACCAACATAGTTACATATTTACATAAGGGAGATTCTTTTAAATGTTCTAAACATTAGACAGAATCATCCCTTCTTATCAATGGAGGACTGGTTCCAAGACCTTTTTCAGATATCAGAATCTTAAATGCTCAAGTGACTTACTTAAAATGGCATAATTATTTGCATAGAACCTCTGAACATTCTCCTGTATATTTTAAATTATGTCTAGATGACTTATAATATCTAATATAATGTAAATGCTATGTACATAGTTGTTATGCTGTCTTGGTTAGGGAATAATAATGAAGAAGTCTGTATATGCTCAGTACACATGCAGATTTTTCCTTGAACATATTTGATCAATTGTTGGTTGAGTCCATGAATGCAGATCCTTCAGATGTGGAACTCAAGGATATGAAGGGATGACTGTATTTGTTAGAAAATGTCTAATATTCATACATAACTATAATATTTATATACCATTAAACATTAATAAATGGTAGTACTTAAAATATATGTTGATGTAGTATACAATTGAGAGTATTCTTCACAATTATTTCAAGAAGTTTATGAGAAAAAGTTATGTATATACATATGCATATATATATATATATATATATATATATATATATATATATATACATACATAAAATTGTTGGATTCTGATCGTAAAGGTCAGAATTTAGGATTTCTCTCACAGAAAAATGTCAGTTGAACAACGTAGGACTAAATCTAAACTTATCATTTTTCCTTTGTCAAAATGAGACATTAGGATGACAACTTCCATTCTATTTAATTCACTATTTCTAATATTTTATATTTTTATAAAAGTGGACATTTAAGTATCTAAACATACTAAATAAGTAAATTTCAAAGAAAAGCATTTTCCTTTAACTTTTCAGAAAAATTAGTTTCCCTTGATTTTTTAAAAAATTTAATCATGCATTGTCAAAAAGTTCCTCAAGGCAAAAACTGATGATACTATTGAATAGGTATTTATGGACCTTTAGGGCCAAGAATTGCTTCCAGGCTTAGGTACCTAAGTGGCACAAGGGGGAGCAGCCACTTCCTCTCTGCAGGGATCCCATCAATATTCTGGAGCCCAGAGGATCTGAAGCTTTGGAAGAATGAGAGGTAGGTTTCTTAACAGTTCATAACACATTGGGAGCAAAAAGTGGACACAGGAACAGCAGCTGGGAGATGCTGAATAAGTGTAAGTGAGACATCTCTGAGGGATTTCCAAGAAATGACTGTTGATATTTGGTGGATGAGAATGGAGGGCTTACATTAGAAGTTGTAGGCTATCTTTTTTGGGGCCATATATTTTTGGGCTCTGGGTAGTTATATATAATTCATGTCTCTGAAACTCATCTGTTTTCTTTAAAATGCCAAAAGCAGAAGTTTGAGTTATAAAAATCAGACTTTTATTTCTTCCAGAATAATTGGCATAGGTGTAGTTTGAAAAAGTAGTTGATGGGAGTTACAGGGTACAACCTGGACATATTTTCAGTAAGTTTTAATATTTGCTTTTTTTGGTAAGATGATGACTTCAAAAGTATGCACTTTTCTCTCATGCTATGCATTAACCTTTGCAGTTTGGCTTTTGCTCTACTTTATGGCTGTTTTCATGGCAGAATGCCAGTTAAAGAAAAACATATTTGGGATGCATCATTCTTATGGGAAAAATCAAGAAAGCTGGTGGAAGCACACAAGGTACTTGAAATCTTCTGTTGCAATATGGCCTATGTAAGCACAAGTATGCTCAGATGCCAAGCCAATCTACTGCCTAAGCCAAATAGCAATGAAGTCTGGCTGTATTTCCTATCCTGCATAAGATACTGTGGTCACTTGGCCTTTATAATCCCGTAAATTAATTTATAAACTGAAGGTAAGGGGAAATAAGTAGTTCTGAGCAGTAATGAGGTCTTTCCAACAGGTCACTATGCCAATTGTGTTCTCAAGTTTACTGTCTTGACAAATCAACCAAGTTTACATAATTTCAAAACAAAAAGATTCATGTTTTGTCATTTAATTAACTAAACTTATGAAGCATGACAGTTTTGTTTCCAACAATTATGCCTTCTTTCTTTTGCTAGGATGTTGTTTTTTAAACTGGAACATTCCTCCTTAAGTTTATAGGTCACTTGGAAATGATTCAGAAATGGAGATCTTGAATGAATTGGTGGCCATGTAAATGTGTAGTTTGCATGGTTTTCTTGTTAGTTCTATACATATGATTATTATAATTCAAAGGGATGGAACTGTGTTTCAGGTTAAATACTATTTATGGGGTATTTGGTTAATAAAATAAATATATTAATGAATAACAAGGTTGCTTCAAAAATATCCCTACATAGATCAGAGATGTAGAGTTGATCCAGATGGCCTTTACATACTCTTAATTTTTATAGCTAAACTTGGAATTATTTCAAAACATTACTTTCTGCCATCATCAATGAAATTAATGAGCAATCGTGGGAATTTGTTTTAGCTTTCTATAGGTCACAGTTAATAATCAATATTTTTATGACAATGACTATGGGGTGTCTTCCTTTTTCCTTTTTTTCAGTTTAGTTATTTTGTGTAGAGTTTTGCCTTTTCCTTTTGAAATTCATCCCTTAATCATAGTAACTTTTGATTTTATTTAAATATCATTTTCATTTTCAAAGATTTTATATCATATTTTCCACCTCTATGCTAAATGAGGTTGTTAAATGGTTTGTCATGGGGTAATAGATTTTGACGTATCTTTGAAATATATTCTTACTTTTCTCTAGATTCCTTATATTTTATTTTATATTATTTAATTCACATGATAACTTATCATAAAACTTAATGATCCAGATTCTTCCAGTGTATAAACATTAGGACAATCAGACATACTCTGAAACAGAAGGACTCTCATGCCAGTAATACCATTTGTGAATTACTCTTTCCAAATATAAAGTGTGTATCTATGTCTAGAAGCAATTATTGCAATTTAACAAAATGAAATTCTGGACAACTTTTTAACCAATAGAATGATAAATCTTCATCATTTTCTTGTTCATTTTGTACATTTGTTACTCTACTCACTATTTCCATAAACTTTCTCATGGAGAAAATTTTACCCGTTTTTCAGATTTTGTAACCTTAATTCAGAGGAGTCAACATTATCACATGGTCTCAAAAATTTAAGATAATTTCACAAAGTTAATTTATCTTTTTTTTATTTTTGCCTCTTTTTTATTGTTTGTATTCTTCTTCTCTCTTTTTTTTTTTTTTTTTTGGTGGGTAGGGATTGAACATAGGGCCTTGTGCATCCAAGGCAAACACTCTACCAACTGAGCTATATCCCCAGTCCATATTGTTTGTTTTCTTGATAAATGCCATTCTGACTGGAGTGAGAGGAAATCTCAATGTAGTTTTTGTTTGAACTTCCTTAATTGATAGAGATATTCAACATTTTTTCTTATATTTGTGAGTCAAAATGCTCAACCACTGAACCACAAGCCCAGCCCTCATTAAAATCTTTATGTGCCATCTAGTGTGAGAAGCTGACTGAGAATAGAAAGTCTTGGTTTGCTTTGTTATGGTTTAGATAGGAAGTGTCTCCCAAAAGTTCATGTGTGAAACAATGTAAACATTTTCAGAGGTGAAATGATCAGATTATGAGAGGTATAAAGTAGATTAATCCACTGATAAGGATAAACTGGGCAGTGACTGTAGGCAGGTAGGGTGTGGCTGGAGAAAGTATATCACTAGGGGTGTGCCTTTGGTGTTTGTATTTTGTCCCTGGTGAGTGGAGCTCTGTCTCTGCTTCCTGGTCGCCAGGTTCTTAGCTGCTTTCCTCCACCACACTCTTCCACCATAAAATTTTCTCTCACTTCTGAAACTGTGAACCAAAATAAACTTTCTTCTTTAAAGTTGTTTTTGTCAGGTCTTTTGGTCACAGCAACACAAAAGCTGATTGAAACATGCTTATTGGAAATAAAACTTATCAGATCAGAAGAAAGACTTAAAGTCTTCAAGTGAGTGATATGTCCTAGTATTATCAGCATTTTAAGCATAATGTAAAAAAAATCCATACATAACTGAAAAGATAATTCTCCTCATGACATGGGGTGAAAGCAAGCTGTGGCCATTAGGGAATAACTATGAACTACTTAGATGATAAATTCCAAATTTATAGTGAGTATCAGAAGTTCAGAGAAAGAGAAAATAAAACTGATGGAGAAGATGTAGTAGTAGAAATAAATGAAAAAAATTCTCTTAAAATGAAGAAGGACATGGGTCTTTTCATAAAATTTTATTAGTTTTCTAACAGAACTAAAGAAGAGATCATAATTTAAAAATTTTTGAATATCAAAAATAGAGTTTCTTGACATCATCTGAAAAGAAAACTGGTGAGTTAATAGGCAGATAGAATCATCATATTCACTTTAGAATTGTTTTGTTCTGACCAAACATTGGAAGATAATTAACATATTTGTAGGTTTATGACTGGGTATATTTTTGACTCCTGCTCTATACCATTCATGCCTTTTGGGAGAATGTTTAGAGGTGAGTGGAGCTTTTCCATTTTCCAGGAAGCCTGGGGTGCTACTGGTGTTTTGTAGGCAGAATCCAGGGAAGATGCAAATCCTAAAGTTGATGGGCTGATCATTCTCTATGAAGACTTGTCCTTGGTACCCAATATGGAAACACTGTTCTGAGCTCTGGATTTTTAAATTATAAACTATTAATATGATGGTTAAGGACATGAACAGGTGATATAGACACAAACTATCAATACATGTAAGGAAAATATTTCATTTAATGACTAAAGTAGAACTCATAATAATCTTTTTTAAAGCAAATATTGAAAAAGGAATACTTTTAGCATTGTAAGTGTTTTTGACAAAGGAAGTTTCATAAATTGTTCTTATTGGTATAATGTTTCTGGAAGACAAATTAGCCTTTTAAAAATATATGCTCATTTTCAAACAGTTATTCTACTACTAGGAAATTTTCTTAAAAAATTTATTTGGGGGATATTGCAAAGATGAATTTTGAAGTACTTATTGTATTATTAGTGAAGATTAGTGAACAACTGAATTATACAACAAATAAGGCACTGGTTAAGTGAATTATTGTACAGCTGTACAATAGAATATCAGTGATTAAAATAATGATGTAAGTTTTACATTGACATTATGAAAAAAGTATGCATGTATTGATAAAAAAAGACAACATTCTTAGAACATAATAAATCACTGAATGCAAAAGTTTGGAAGAATGTGCAAATAAATATCATCTTGGGTGTGTGAAGTTGGACATATTTTGTTTTATTCCTTATTTTTTAAAAATTTTTTTTAGTTGTTAATGGATCTTCTATTTGATTGATTTATTATTTATATGTGGTGCTGAGGATCGAACCCAGTGTCTCACACATGCTAGGCAAGCGCTCTACCACTGAGCTACAGCCCCAGCCCATTATTTCTTATTCTTGACTTTTTCCCTTAAAGTTAAATAAGGGGAGATAGCCACTTCCAATATTTTTGGAAAAGCAAATTACTAATCAATAAACTTCATAATTATAAGATCATTGCATTAGATATAATTTGGCATTTTCAAAATTCTACTGAGATACAGATATACTACTTAAAGTAAAAAATTCAACTGCATTAAGTTAAATACACCAGGTGTGTAAAAACCATCAACATAATAAGTTAGAAGATAACTATAAAAAGATGGATTTGTGAAGATTGTTTTGAATGGTGCTGTGATCTTTTCTATTTGGGCTTTCTTCACTCTTTGGAAATAATTTATGCCTCTGTAGTTCATGTATATATTTAGGGTATATTAACAAACATCAGTTATCCTGCTGTTTTTGAACTAAACTGAAAGCAAGATGACATTTTACCAACTATAAAAGAAACCCAGTAATGGCAACATTGAAAGTACTTCCTGTGGTTTGAACATAGCTTGTTCCCTCTGAATCTAATGGTGGAATTTGATTCCAAAGGTAAGGATGTTGAGAGGTATTGGGGTTTTCAGAGGTGATTATGTCATTAAGAAGGATCAATGCCTTTCTCTTAGGGGTGAGGAAAATTCACACTCTGACTGAATTGGTTACCAGAAAAGAAAGTCCTCAGAGTGAGACTGCCCTGCCTTTTTGCCTCTCCCAGGCACTGGCTTGCCCTCCCACTTTCTGTCCCATTTAGGACACAGCACAAGGCCCTCACCAGAAACTGAGCAGAGGCCACAGCCATGATCTTGGACTTCCAAGCCTCCATCACCACAAGCTAACTAAATTTTTTCCTTTTATAAATTACAGTCTCAGGTGTCCCATTATAGCAATAATAAATGAAGTAAGACAGTCCTTTTCACTATAGCTTTCTCTTCAGATTATTAATATATTATCCATTCCTTTTCATAGGAATAAAAGGTAAAATTGCCAAGATATGTCTATGACTTAGAGTCCTATAACAAAATCCTATCTTAATGGAACCAGAATCATACATACTACTTTTTAGCGGTAAATTCAGCAAGAGTTTCTTATTCTTATGTTGAACTATCATTTTTATTTTTCTATTCCCACACCATTTATAAATTATAAAAAATTTTTCATATTATGGTTATTATTGTATTATTATATTAAATACCTTAAAGACATCCAGCATAAGAATTGTAACAATCTGGTTTCTCCAGCTGTGGCTAGATGATATAATATATTCTTTTCTTAGATGATTAAATTTTTTAAATTTTCTTTGTAGAATTCCCAGAGCTGTATCTGATAAGACTATGGAGTGATCATATTGTTCATTCCATGTTAAATTTGTGAATAATTTAAGGCAACATTTTTATCTAAAAGCTTTTCTTGACTATATTTTTTGTTAAATTTTGAATCACACTTGTACATTTTCAATATGTAAATATATTGAGCTATTTCTTTTAAAAGTATATTCTATGCCTTTCTGTTTTTCAGTTGGAAGCATGAGTAGTGAATACTAAAGCTTTTCCTTAAAATATTAAGCTTTTCTCTTAAACTTTAAATTTCACCTAAATGATTACATTTATGTCTTTATTCAGAATGCCAATGTTAAATGACATTGCACATCCTCATATTGTCTTTGTTGAAGTTGAAAAGTATAAGACAATATGAAGAGTTCCTTTTCTAGCTTTACTTCTGAAAATATAGTTGGAGGATTGATTCTAGGACCTCCCAGAATAGCATCTGAGGCTACTCAGGTCTCATGGTTATATCATGATGCAGTCTTTTTATTTTTAAATTTTATTTCTGAAAATATATATTTTAAAAATATGTATCATTTACTTTTAAAGCATTTAAGAGTAGATTGAATATATCATACTCCTTTTCCCATTTGTACTTAAGTATGTAGTTCTGAAGAACAAGGCTGTTCTCTAGTGCATCATGGCAGAGTAATCACATAGAGTTTTTATTTAATATATACCCTTATTCCAATGTTGACAGTTTTCCCCCAAATTTTCTTTGTGGTATCTCCAGTACAAGATCCAGCCTAGTGTTATTCATATATCAGATTTGATTGTTACCTCTCTTTATTCACTCTAATCCAGAGCGGTTTCTCAGATCTGCAGATGAAGTTTTTGTTCAGAATATATTTGTCCCATTGCTGGTTGAGTTAGAAGATACAGGACCTGAGAATATAGAGGGCCAACAGCAATTAAATTTAAGGTTGAATTTATTCGGGTTTTATCTTTCACTTTTTACCTTTAATTTAATGAATTTTATAAAATAGCTAAAATAAGAGAGTGTTTTAGCCTTATTTGGCTAAAGGAATATTTTGTGCCTGTTTTATAATGAATGTTTATAAGGCAGACTTTGATCTGAGACTAGTGTTTAAATGAAGTCTATAACACTTAGCTGCCCTGTTGTTGGCTACCAGTATTTATCAAAAGGAGTCTTGTTGCCCTCCACTCCCTGGAAAGAGCTTTACTATGCCCATGATCTGGGAAAATCCTTCTTATTCTTTAAGACACTCAATAAATGTGGTATATTTGGAGACTTACAATGACAAACAGAATAAAGAACTTTAATTGATAACTTCTAATGTAGATAACAGTGATAATGCCCTTGAAGTTTTCAATGGTAAAATACACACTTACAATTGATATGCACAGATAATCTAATCTGACCTTGATGGATTTTATGGAAATGCTAGCAAAATACACAATTGATTATTTTATAAAACCTTTTACTTGAAGAGCCTACTTACTAGAACTCAGATCGTGGGTTTTGCTTTCTGAAAATAAAAACAAAAGTATACAAATATTACCCATGTCACTTTTTAATTTGTTTTTAGTAAGCTTCATTCTGTGAAATGCAATTGTTTTTCAGATCATCCTTTCCCCAGAGGTTTCATTTAAGTTCAAACATCATCATTGTGTTTGTGACATGCAGAGATATAGTTGTGGGAAGCAGGACCTATGTGGTGGGTTTTGGTAGAATTAGTTCTAGATGAGGAATTAATTTGCCTCCCAGTTAGTCCTCTGAATGCTGATTGACAGGTGCAAATATAAAACCCACAGAGCAAAGGAAGAGTGTATTCTAAACAGAGATGCTGTGGGGAAGGTGGGGGCAGGCTTGGGAAAGAAGTAACCTGAGCTGAGTGGTCAAGGAAGCCAAGTACTTGAATTCCAAGTACTTGAATTCCAAGTGCGATATTATTTTCAGAGTTGATGGGTTTCAATTTCATAATTAGCACTCAGTCTAAAGATACAAGTCTGAGGTCAGGTTATCATTTAAATCAACCTTGAACATTACCTTTACTCTGTTATATTATTTTTAGGACTTGAATTACTACATTAAAAACTTCAAATCTTTGAGTTCTTTTCTATAATTTTTTCCACCTCAGATTTGATTGCAACATTTGAAAAATTAGATAGAAGATACCACTTTCCATCTTTTTGATGCATGTTTAACTTATATAATGGCACTTTAAATTTTAATACTGTAATCCTTAATTGTAACCATTACAGCAATCATTTACTTATAATCTATAAATGTAGTCCAGGTTTTGAATCAAATTGAATTCCCATTGTGGTTGCCACCTTCATCTTTCATGACTTAATTAACTAAGCATATTTAATTAATACACTATATTTTAGCTGATTATTTCTAAAAATTTTCATGATGTGTTAAGAATTAATTACTACCATTACTGCAAAATTAATCATTACATTTTAATATAACTACATAAAACAGAAAAAATTACTGAGTTTTAAAGTGCTTCTTAAAATTTTTAGTTATGAGATCCATCAAAGCTGACATATTAATTTTGTTCTGCTCTTCCACTGATGCATTTATTTTTATGTAATTATGAGCTGTCAAAGGTCCCTTTTCTAACAACAGATTTTATTTGCTTCACTGACCTTAATGAAATTCATGTGCATGAGTGAATTGCACTGATATATTTAAATTCTGTACCTGAAATTCTTATCTGTAATGGTGTCTAATATTTTAAAACATGAAGACGACTGAGGAAAGCGAGTCATAGAGAATCACAAAAAACATAGGTTAAAAGATACAAATGAAGATATTTAGTGGGTCTTGGTAACTTCATTCTGTTTTATATCTAAATCTTTTCAATCTCTGGCATAACTAATATAGTCTTAACAATTTCAGGGAAGATTCTACAATTTTCTTCAGAAATATGCTGTTATCAGAAAGTGTGTCTTGGAATCAACAGCTTTGTTTCAGCTCCTACATTACCCTGAAGGAAAAACCTCCGTTCATTTATTTCCATAAAACAACCATTTCCAGAAAATATTTTGTGAGTTTTATATTCTCTTATTTTTTAAAAAGATCATAAGCATGTTGAGTATAATTGAATATGTTGAGTTTGCAATATATGGTGAACTAGAGACAATTTGTGGTGTTCCTAGGGACACAGCCATGAGATAGCTTTGGTGTTCTTCAACGTGATCTTAATAAATAAGCTAAAGCAATTTTTACAGATCATATTTTAAGACTTAACTTTTTCTTTAGTAAAAGTAATTACAGATGGGGTACTAGGAGTTTTGAGCTCACAGTCCTAGAGGGCATCATCCTTACCACATCCAATACTGGTGACATCCATCCTGGGGTGCTTCACTCAGACTCAGGCTCTTCTGTTTTGGGGGTCCGAGAGAGGCTTTCTCTACTGACTTCCAGTTTCCCTATACTTAGTGAACTGGGGTTGCCTTACTCTGTGAAGAGCCTGGTATGAAATTCTTGATTTAATTGGATCATGAGATAGGGGTAAAACAGGTTGAAAATAGACTTTAATCTGCCATCCTAATGCAGAAGTTAACTGGAACTTGACTTTTGCTCTCTACTTGTTCATAGTCAAGCTGGCTGAAGGCAGGGGGGTGATGACAAAATCCACTTCTTAACCTGCAGTTCATTCACCCTTGTTCAACAAGAAGAGGACATTTACCTTATGTCTGTTATAGTATATTAAGATTATTCTATTTTATTATTGTTAATTTCTTACAATCTAATTGACAAATTAAATTTTATAATAGATATTTATGCATGGAAAAAATATAGTATATATAGGGCTCAGTAGTAGCCAAGGTTTTAAGCATTTGCTGGGTCCCCCGTGGTTGAGAGCACTAGTGTGTAGAAATAAATATATACTGTAAGAAGTTTAGGAGCCATGGTAGAATGAAGGAATGGATGACTAAGGAATTGTTTTAATAAAGACTTGCCTTTTGAAATAGATCTTTGAGAATAAATTAGAATTGACCAGGAAGAGGAAAAAGAGATGACTTAGAGTCAAAAAGGACCAGAGAGCCTTTGTGAAATCAGTAAATTGTTTTCTAAATATCTTATCCCTTGCTTTTAAAACTCACGTTCCTTTAGCCCGTGATTATTACTTTGCATTAAAGATTAGAAACAGGAGTGTAAAAAAGTGTTATTTCATGTGGGGCACCTTGTGCTCAGGTTAAACACTAAGGAAATGTTAAGATTTAGGAGCCGTGTTGCTACCGAATTCTTCTGTTTTTGAGTTTACTGTATTTTTCCTTTTCTTTTTGTTAATTGGTTAGCTCATTAGTTTTTAATTTTTTACTTCTTAAAAGTTATTTTCCTAGGTAATGCTATTTTATAGCTATTTTATAGCATTACCTAGGATTTGATGACTAAGGTTTATTTATTTCTTGTGATTTTGGTCATTCAAGTCATAATAAATCATAATAAACTTCAATCATAATAAACTCCTGGGCTCATTAATTGTTTGGAAGTATATTATTACTAATTATTTGGAAAAGTATTGAAATTTACTAAGTTTGTGACATTTTTGTGAGTTATTGGTTTTGGAGACTTTTAATTTTATTGCTTTGGGGCCAGACAGTGCTCTGTATAATAAATTTTCAATACTTACAGCAACTTCTTTTGTGGGTAGTTCTTGGCCGAATTTTATAAATGTTTGTGTTTGCTTAAAAGTTTTGGTTTTAGCCGGCATGGTGGTGCACACCTGTAATACAAGCAACTTGAGAGGCTGGGGAAGGAGGATTGCACATTCTAAAGTCAGCCTCATCAATTTAGTGAAGCCCTAAGCAATTCAGCAAGATCCTGTCTCAAAAAATAAAAAAGGGTTGAAATCAGCTCAGTGATTAAGTGCCCCTGGGTCTCCAATACCACCATTGCCAAAATAAAAATTGGTTTCAGGGCTTTCTGAATAAGACTATTATGTCAAAATTATAGTTGCATTTTATTTTTTAAAATATTTGTAGTCACTCCAATGGGTATATAAAAATGATATTTTGTTTTTAATTTGTTTTTACTTAGTGAAGATTTTGAAAACTTTCATATGAATAACTGGTTAAGGCTTTTTACCTCCATTAATAAATTGGTACATATCTTTATTTGTTTGCTTTGAATTCTGCATATAATCTATGTTGGATATGATTTCTTTGATGATGTCTGTTTAGTAGATAGCTTCTGGTTTTTTTTTGCCTTATTCTTTAATAGTGAATTATAATACTCAGTTCTTAATTTTAAGGAACTAAATTTCCTTTATGATTAATGCATTTGTGCTCTAAGAAATCTTTGCTTATTCCAGCATATCAAAGAACTCCCCTTATAATGTCTTATAGAGCTTTATTGTTAAATATATTTGCATTCTTTCTATGACTGTTTTTATGTATGTTATAAGGTACACATTAGGACAATTTTTTCTATATGGATGTCTAGTGAATTAACATTATTGCAAAGAAAATACTGCCCTAAAACCAGGCATTGACACCTTTGTCAGATAGTGAGCAATTGTTAAATTATACATCTATTTTTAGGCTCTCTATTTTATTTCACTGGTCCATCTTAGTTATGATAGCTTGATCACAAGTTCTAGTACCTGGAAATATAAATACTACAACTTTGTTGTTCCTTGAGGTTGACTTTTCCATGCTTGAGTTTGACATTTCCATTTTTATGCACACATACATGCACCTGTGATAAAATTTGGTTGACAGTGAATTATACCTATAGTTAACTTTAGGGAAAAATTAACTTCTTAATTATTAAGTCTTCCCAAAGTTTTCAAAAATATATTTTTAAGGAAAGACAGTCTTTTTAACAAATGATGCTGGGAAAACTGGATATGCATATTTAGAAAAATGAAACTAGGCCTCTATGTCTCACCCTGCACAAAACTCAAATTGAAATGGATCAAAGACTTAGGAATTAGACCAGAAACCTTGTAACTGCTAAAAGAAAGCAAAGGGTAAATAGTCCATTATATAGGTGCTAGCACCAACTTCTTAAACAAGACCCCTAAAGCACAAGAAATAAAAACAAGAATCAGTAAGTGGGACGCCATCAAACTAAAAACTTCTGCACAGCAAAGGAAATAATTAAGTGTGAAGAGAGAGCCTACAGAATGGGAGAAAATCTTGGTCAGCTTCTCTGCTAGGGGACTACTATTCAGAATATTAAAAAAACTCAAAAAACTTAACACCCTGAAAACAACCTAGTCAATAAAGGGGCAAAAGAACTAAACAGAAACTTCTCAAAAGAAGAAATATAAATGGCCAACAAATATATTAAAAAATGTTCAGCATGTCTAGCAGAGAAATGCAAATCAAAATGACACTAAGCTTTCATCTCACTCCAGTCAGAGAGGCAATGATCAAGAACATAAACAACAATAAATGCTGGTGAGATTGTGGAAAGAAAGGAACACTTGCATATTGTTGGTCGGACTGTAGACTAGTACAACTACTCTGGAAAGTAGTATGGACATTCTTCAAAAAACTGAGGATGGAGTCACCATCTATCACCAGCTATCCCATTCTTTGGTATTTTTCCCAAAGATCTAAAATCCACATACTATAGCAATACAGCCATCTCAATGTTTATAGTAGCACAATTCACAATAGCTAAATTAAGGAATCAACTCAGGTACCCATTAACAGATTAATGGATTAAGACATTGTGATATGTGTGTGTGTGTGTGTGTGTGCGCGTGCGCACGTGCGAGCATACACAATAGAGTTCTACTCAGCCATAAAAAAGAATTTGTAGGTAAATAAATGAAAATGAAGAATGTTATGCTAAGTGAAATATGTCAAACTCAGAAACTCAAAAGTCAAATGTTTTCTCTCGCATACAGAAGCTAGAGTAAAATAAAGAAAAGGGTGAGGGAAGGATAAGATATCATAAAGGGATCAGAAATGCAGAAGAAGATGAGAGGCAGAGTGGAGGAATGGGTAAGGAAAACCAATGAAGAATGAATTCTTAAAAAATCATGTATGTGTATATGTAAATATACCACAGGGAACTTCACCCTTATGCACAAGTAAAATGATCCAATCAATTATAAATAAATAGACAAGTGAAAGGAAGTCTAGTGAATAGAGAAAGGAGAATGGGGAGGGAAAGGAAGATGGGAGGGAAAAATTAGGATCGAGAACTGAAATGAACTTCCATGCATGTATGAGTTTGTCAGGATGAACACAACTATTACATATAACTATAAATCTCTAATTAAAAAACAAATAAAACATAAAAATTAAGCATTTTTAATTAGTGAAGATAGAATATCTCTCCATTAATAAATCTTTACTTTCTCCCAGTGTGTCTTATACTTTTCTCTTTATAGGTCTTGCTTACTTTTTTATTCCTAAGTATCTGACATAAATAGTAGTGTTTAAAAAATCAGACAGCTTCTAATTGCTGCTAGTGTACAGTTATACAACTGATTTTTACATACTGATCTTGTATCCAGTGGAATTGCTAAATTGACCTATAACATCTTATATGTTACTTGAGTTTCTTAGATAATCTTTATATTTCTCTTATCATCTGCAAAGAATAATGGGTTTATTTCTTTCTTTGCAGTCCTAATAGTTTTTCCTGGCCTATTGCTTTGGCGAGGACCCGCAGAAGTCCTCTGACTTTGATTCTTTGAGACTGACTGAACATTGTGTTTGGTGGAGGAAGGAGATTATATATACCAGTACTCTGCGTGCTTGACCTCACTGAATTTGGTCATCAGTCTTACAGGTGGATGTGAGAATTAGCATCTTTAGTGTCAGTTTTGCAGAGAAGATAATCAGAATTAGAGAATTTCAAGGGTGATGAATGATGAATGCTTTCCCTAATATTCTTCCATTACAAACACATAGGAAGGCTACATGATTTAGAAGAATTTTCAAAATATATAGCCAAGTCCTTCTGAAAAAACCCAAACAAAAATCCCCCCAAAACAAAAAGCCTTCGATACGAACCCAGAGCCAGAGTTTTGAGTGGAAGTCAACACTGTATTGGCCCCTGGTTGTGACACCTATGGATGGACCCCAGGACCTGAGGAAGGGGGTTCAATTCCAAAGTAGGAACTGAAGTCCTGGAATTGGTCCTGCACCAAATTGAGATCTGGACTTGAGTCCTTGCATAAAATTAGATGACTTAAGGTTTTATTCCAGCTATGAAAGAGGACTTAAAAATAACAGAAATTTGTACTAATTATTGCAAGGAATACTCATTTTCAACACTACAATCCCTGAACAAGAAAGATGAGTTTCAGCAAGTTTAATGGGTTTTCCTGATGTTACCGTTAGGACATGACATGGCCCAGAATTGTTTTCATATCAATGGTTGTGATCCTTTAATTCTGTGTTGACTCCTTGCTGTTCCCTATGTCCATATTTCCTCTAGGTCAAATTTCTCTAATAAGGGAAATGTCAGGCTCTGGAAGATGATATTTCCAGAGAAAGTGGAGGCCATTACTTTCTCATTACTTTGAAAAATGAGATGGGGTTGAAGGTGGCTTGGTCTTAAGGATACCTACCATTCCAAGAGTTTTGACAAATACATACACTTGGGCAATTCAAACACTTGTGTGGACATGGAACATTACTATGACCCCCAGAAAGCTAATTCATGTTCCCATTCCTCATCTGCAACCACTGTTCTGAGTTTTTCTGTCATAGATTGGTTTTACCTATTTTAGAACTTAATATAAAGGGATTTGCACAAGTTTTGCTGTTTTGAATAAAGCTTCTTCCACTCAGCAAAATATATTTTAGATTTCTTCATGTTGTTACATGTATTTGTGGTTTGTTCATTTCCATTATTGAATAATATTTTGTTGAATGAATATACCACCAATTGTTTTTCTATTTCTATTAAAGGACACTGGGCTGTTTCCACTTTGGGGTTCTTCCTAATAAAGAAATGAGAAACATTCCTGTATAAACCATTTTGCGGACAATATACTTTCATTTTTCTTTGACGGATACGTAGAGGTAGAACTGCTGGGTCATAGGGTAGATAGGTGTTTAGTTTTGTAAGAAATTACTTTTTATCCAGAGAATGTCACTATTTTGTATTTCTGCTTATGATACATTAGATTCCTGAGACTTCTCACTTAGTGTTGCCTGTCTTTAAATGTTAGGCATTTTAATGGGAATGTAGTTGTATCTCATTTTAGTTTAATTTGCATTTCTCTGAAGAACAATTATGCCTAGCAATTTCTGATGTGCTTATTGGCCATTCATATTCATCAACTCTCTAAACCTACAATTCTGCATCTGTCTATTCAACTAATCTTGGATCAAAAATGTTTGAAGAAACATTGTGTCTGTACTGAATATGAACAGACATGTTTTTCTGCCATTATTCCTTAAACAATATAGTACAACAACTGTTTATGTATTATTTACATTGCTTCGGTGCATTGGTTGGAAATCAAAAGTCCATATAATATGAGTTTATTTCTTGGCTGGCTTTTCTATTCCATTGATCTACTTGTTAACTCTTACTCCAGAATCACATGATATGCTGATTACTATAGTTTTCCAATAAGTCTTGAAATCAAATATTGTAAGTCTGCCAACTTTTTAAAGTAAGTCCTTCTTTTTAAAGATGATGAGCATACTATATTTTTATGTACTAGATGGTTTCATATTAATTTTGAAATCAGCTTGTAAATGTCTAAAAAAATGAAAACCAACCAGTGGGATCTTTTTTTTGGCTTTGCATACAATCTAATTAAAAACTTAAACTCAATGATAAAGAATAATAGAAAGCTATGAAAAATTAAAGAAATAAAAATAGAGTTTCTCCAACCAAATATTAAGACCCAGTTTAAGGCCATAGTGACTTAAACACTGTTGTATTCTAGCTAAAGAGGCTATAAAGAATGGATTCATAAACATGGAAACTTTCCATATAACAGCAGGACATTACAAATCCATGAAGAAATGTAGACTCTTCAACAGATTGTGCTGGAGCAATTGGTTTGTTACATGAACTCAAAATAAATTCTATTCATTAAATTATGTACTAAGTTACATTATGTACTAAGTTAAATACCAAATGGTTTGTGACCAAACATGGATAACAAAATTTAAATTATTTGGAGGAAAACATAGCAGAATAAGTTTCATGACACAAAATTAATTAAGATTGAAAACTTTTGTGAGTCAAAAGACACCATAATGTGTGATGAGGCCAGCTACACACTATAAAATAATCCTAGGCATAAATTATAATTATATGGAATATAATCAATACTATTAACTAATATAATTACAAAAGGCAGGCAGTAAAATTGATAAATAGATTATGGTGGATTGTCTTCCATGATGTTTGCCATATATTCCTTCCTCCCTCTGTATGTGCATGCAGCTCCTCCTGCTGAGAGAAGAATTCGTTTTCCCTTCCCCTTGAGCCCACACTCATTTTATGCATTATGTTGACCAATAGAATACAGCAGAAATGATGACAAACAATCAAGCGGCAGACAAGGAAATCTAGTTAGAAGGAACAAATGCTCAACCACACTGATGATCAGGGAAATGGAAATGAATGTCCACTGGTGTCACTGCACACACATCAGACAGGCATTTATAAGCTTGGTAATGTCAAACAATGGTGAAGATTTCACATCCCCATGGGGGCAATAAAACTTGCTACACATGGAATATTTTGCTGAGAATGCTGTGTAGAGCAGGCTGTCTTGCTGTAAATTCTTTTAACTTTTGTTTATCATGGAAGGTTTTTATTTCATCATCAGATCTGAAGCTCAACTTTGCTGGATATAAGATTCCACTTCAATGTTTATAGCAACTCAATTCACAATAGCTAAACTGTGGAATCAACCTAGATGCCCTTCGATAGATGAATGGATAAAGAAACTGTGGTATATATACCCAATGGAATATTTCTCAGCATTAAAAGAGAATAAAATTATGGCATTTGCAGGTAAATGGATGGAGTTGGAGACCATCATGCTAAGCGAAGTAAGCCAATCCCCAAAAACCAAAAGCCGAATGTTCTCTCTGATAAGTGCATGTTGATCCATAATGGGGGAGGGAACATGGGAAGAATGGAGGAAATTTGGTCAAAGAAGAGGAATGGGGGAGAGGGCATTGGGATAGTAAAGATGGTGGAATAAAATGGACATCATAGCCCTAAAAAAAAAACCCCAAAACAAAACAAAACAAAAAAACTTGTTACAAACACATTGGAGATGAAGTTTGTAATATCCAGATAAAATAAAGGTGTATATTTTTCAAACTCAGCAATTCCTATCCCTCAGTACACACCCTTGACTAATTTTATCCTAGCCCTGTGGATACATGCATGAGAATGTTTAGCCATCGAACTATAAGCTAAGTGTTTATCATTCAGAGAAAAAAATTGTAGCCTTTTTTAATGAATGATAAAAACTTGGGGAATAATAACTTACATTGATTGAATGCTCTTTCAGGTTTGGGGCACAATCCTAAGCTGTTTCTATGTGTTATTTGGTTTTAATACTAATGACATCTCTATGAGCATCATTATCATCATCGTCTCTATTTTACAGAGAAATAAAGTATCTTTTCCAAGACATACAAATAATAAATGGAAAAGCTGGGATTTGAACTCCATGCCCTTAATAACTACATTGAATTGGTTTTGGAGGATTTTTGAGGACCTCTGAGGAATCTTCTTAAGGAATGCCATTTGCAAGTTTCTGCTGCAGAGATAGCTGAATGCAGGCACATGTGTTTTCCCTTTCCTTGGTCACTGTTTATACCATGTCTTTAGGATTAAGGCTTATCCAAGTATACATGTGAGAAAAGGCAGAGGTTTGTTTAGACAGAAGAGTGTTAACTTACTTGAGAAGATAAATGTCTTGCTCTATAAAATTCTTAAGGTTGTAAATTAACTTGGCATATTCAGAAAAAATGTAGATTTTGTTAAATTCAAAGAATAATATAGGCTTGTGGGGGGGGTAAGATAATCACATAAATAGACAATATATATAACGCTAACAATACATAAGCTTGTAAGGATGTAATGAAATTGTGTATTTATAAAATACCCAGTGCATGGTAGGCACTCAATAAATGTTCTCCTCTTTAATACAAAATTTCCAATTATTCACAGTAGTATTGTTTATGTTTTCACCTCAATAAACTATGGAGTTTCATAGAAAAGTCCATGAGGTCTGAATTTATGAATTTGTTTGTGCTTATTTCAGCATATTCTAAGTACATAAGCAACAAAACAAGAAATACTAATGGATTTTGAATTGCAAACTCAGCAGCCAGAAAAATGTCTAAGAACCAGTAAAAGTTGATTAATACATAGGGGAAAATGGAGGTCACTCCTTGGCTAAGACCAAATAAATTTTAGAAATAGTTAATTCCTACCAGCAATGTACCTTTGAAAATAGTCATGAATTTCTGTCAACTTGATGGGAGAATATTTGTTCCTATTTTAGATGATGGAGAACATCACTAAGCAACAACAACAACAAAAGACTTCAGCCATCAGGAAGCTTAGTGACAGACAGTAAACACATAAATATATAAGATACATGTTGTGTCAATATTGGGAGAGATGGTATTAACAGACAAAGGGGTTGTTTGGTGCAGAAAAGTGGCAGGAGTTGTTACTACCAATTAGGTAGAGATATCTCACAGAGAAGCGATATTTGGGTGAAGACCAGAGAAATGTGTGAGAGTGAGGGGAAGACTATTCTGGGGAGAGGGAGTAACATATACAAGAGAGTTTTTATGAGTTCTAGAAACAGCAAATGGACCAATTTGAGCACACAGACAGAGAATGAATAAAGTACCATGTTTCTGGTTACTGAAATGACATTGATTGGTTTTTTTTTTTTTTTTTAAATATTTTTTTCTAGTTGTAGATGGACACAATGTCTTTATTTTTTTGCGTTGTATGTGGTGCTGAGGATTGAACACAGGGCCTCACGCATGGGAGGTAAGCGCTCTACCGCGGAGCTACAATCCCAGCCCGACTGGTTTCTGAATGAGATGAAAACCATTGAGTGATATTGCATGGCCTGAATTTTGTTCCTCTTAAATGGATTTGTTGAAGCCCTAACCACTAATTTAGCCGTACTGGGAGATCAAACTTTTGAAGAGGTTATTAAAGAAGTCATAAAGGTGGGGCCCTGCTAGAGCTTGAATGTGTTCCCCAAAGTTCACGTGTTGGAATCATACTCCCCAATGCACAATGTTGAGAGATGGAACCCTTAAGACACGATTAGATCTTCAGGAATGGATTATTGACATTATTGTGGGAATGGGTTCATTACCATGGGATTGGTGTGCTTGTGAAGGTCGAGTCTGATTGCGATGGCAGGGGCAACGTGACAGAAGCCATTGCCATGGTGGGAGTTGTCAGTTCTTGGGCATGAGGGCTAGTCCATGGGGAATCAGCACTTTACATGTTTCACAAAGTCCAGTATAGTTTGGTGATGGGCTAGATATGAGGGAAGAGAAAAACAGCAGAGTTAAGGAGAACTGCAAATTTCAGCCCCCCCCCCCCCCGAAACTAACGAGAGTATACAAGGCTATGGTTCCTTACACTAAATGCTCAGCCTTTGGTGGCCAGTGTTGAATAAATCTTGCTATTTGGCATCTCCAAGTGCCGTTGGTTTGTCTCTTTCTGTTGCCATAATTATCTATAACAGAAGTACTGTGGACTGATTTAGAAAAGATGTATGGAAAAGTCAGTTTAAGGGGGAGGATAAGGAATTTGATCTTGGACATGTTCAATTTGAATCACTTTGGGACATGAAAGCTGAAGTGTCAAGTAAGCAGTGAGCCTGGAGATAATAAAGTGGGAGGTTTTTTTTGTTTTTGTTTTTTTTTGTACTAGGAATTGAACCCAAGGACACTTAACTGTAGTATGGCCCCCCCTTGACTCCCCCTCCTCCACCAAAGAGTCATAATAAAGCTTCTCTAGAGACCCTCACCGTAATTGTTCTTATCAATAGGAATCAGCAAAAATTTATGTAAAGAACTCAATGTGGTTTGAAACTTCCTATTTTCTGTAAGAGCTAAGTTGCTTTTCCTTGCAAAAACGAAATTTGTCTATAAATTTGATGATGTAAAAAAATTACTTCTTCTGCTTTCTGTGGAAAAAATTGTGAGAGCTCTGTTTAGTCTAAAAATATGGGACAAAGAATAACTGTTATGCATCCACCCACTGACATGTAACCACTGAGTATGAAGTTTAAAGAATTTCCAGACTAGAGGTCCAGAGATCATCATAACCACTGAGCTACATCCACAGCCCCTCTGCCACCTTTTTGAATATATATATATGTATGTATATATATGGATTTATATATATATACTTTTTTTAATATATAATTTTTTAGCTGTAGATGGACACAATATCTTTATTTATTTTTATGTGGTGCTGAGGATCGAACCCAGTGCCTCACGCGCGAGGCAAGTGCTCTACCACTGAGCCACAATCCCAGCCCCACATTTTTTTTTTTTTTTTAATTTTGAGACAGGGTCTTGCTAAGTTGATTAGGGCCTTGCTAAATTGCTGAAGCTGGCCTTGAACTTGCAATCCTCTTGCCTCAGCCTCCTGAACCACTGGACTTAGAGGTGTGCACCACCACACATGGCCAAAATGGAAGTTTTTAAAGCTGTGTTTGGATCACTTATATTTAGAGTTTAGAAAGATAGGAAGGAATAGGCAAGTGTGATAAGTATAGTTAGAGAAGTGGGAAGGATTAGGAAAGGATACAAGGCGGGTGTTCTGGAGCTATGAAAAGGTGCTGTCTCTTGGATAAGGGAGTCATTGACTCTGGTGAGTTAGGCTGCAAGTTTGGTGAGATGATGTCTGGGAATTGGCCACTGGACTTAGTTTTCATTGCAGATTAGTGAAGATAAATGCCCGTTTAAAATGATAGAGGAGAAAATGAAGTGAGAGAAATGAGAGACAACGCATATAATTAATTTTTCAGAGAAATTTGCCATAAATGAGAGTTGAAAATAGGTGTTAAGGAGAAAGAGAAAGACTCCAGATGAATTTTGAGAGAAAAAAACAGGTTTTAACCATAAAATTAGCAAAGACCAATGACAGCAAAAGGACTCTAAGCTGAAGGTAGCCTACAGCAGCTGGTGAGATGTATCTTAAGATGAAAAGAGGAATTCAACAAGTATTGAGACAATATGCAAACCTGTTATGGAAGGAAACTGGAAATTGGTTAATAACCATCAGAATTAGGCAGACCTTGAGTGAAAATTGAAGCTTTTCCTCTTTGCATCTTTTTTTTTTTTTTTTGGTACTGGGGATTGAACTCAGGGGTACTCGACCACTGAGTCACATCCCCAGCCCTATTTTGTGTTTTATATAGAGACAGGGTCTCACTGAGCTGCTTAGCACCTCGCCTTTGCTGAGGCTGGCTTTGACCTCACAATTCTCCTGTCTCAGCCTCCCAAAGTGCTGGGATTACAAGCCTGAACCACTCCTCTTTGCATCTTAATCATGTTTGTTAACCACTATACATTTTATTTTCCACCTTTGGAACTTGGCTGTTGTGAACATCAAATAAGAGAATACATGAAGAGCCTTAGTGTCTGGCATATAGTAAGTGATCAGTGCATGCTTATTATTTTAGGAGCTGTGGGGAGCTAGCTCCATGCTACGCCCTAACGACTAGCCATTGTGTGTAAATGGGCAAGGCACAAAGGAAGGAGGAACTATGTGCTTGGTTTACATTTACTGTTGGTTCCGGGAAAGTGCAGCTCCTGGACAAAATTCAGGGGGCTTACGTGCCTTGCCACATGGACGTTGCCTACGTGCATTGTTTCTGATTGGCCAAACGGCCCTACAAGTTGAATGCTTGTTCCGCAAATAAACAGGTGCCTGCTCTGACTGTACCCCCTGGTGTGTCTGATTGTCCTGCAGCTGCGAGGGCTGAGAATGGGCAACCAGTCGGCTCCAACTCTTCCCAACTTCCACGGGGGCTAGGTGAATGTGGGGGCGCCCCTTCCACCTGCTAGCTGGGGATGGACTGTGACCCCCGCAAGGAGTGCCTCTTTTTAAATGAGATCCAAAGAGAGAGATGGCATTTCTTTTTTGAGGTTTTGCTAAACCACGAGCAGATGATAAGATCAGTATCATATATGAGAAAATCGTCAGAAGATACAGAGGACTCGAATGAAGTGGTTCCTGGCTGCATATCAGTTGTCAGAAGACATGCCTCACCAGGAACCCAGAAGAGGACACCTGGACAAGGGTGAGGAGAAGTGAACAAAAAGTGGTTATTGGCCAAGAAGAGCTTCAAGGGGGGTGGCAGCAGCCTGGCACTCCTGACAGGGAGGCACCACCTAGGAGCTGAAGAGTGTCCTGACACTAGACCCAGAGAAGAGCCACCAGACTGTGAGTCAGATGAGCTCAGTGTGGGAGGAGTTGTATCCTGGAGCTTTCTTGATTAGCTGGTGGGAGGTGACGGTAGCTATTAAGGGTATAGTCTGTGGATCTGTGTGAAGGATGCTGTTTTCTTTGAGGGACATTTTGGGATTAGCAAAATTTGAGGGTCAGGAATTCAGATGTGGAGATACTGTGTTCATAGATAGGATTTGAGTCCCACTGATGGAATAGATACATCTTTATGCACATACACATATACACATATATTTCATATATAATAAATATATATTATCCTGCTAGTTATACATATGTATTTCTGTAATATATTTATATTAATGCACTCATGTACCTCTGAATATATATTCATATAGAGCTGTCCCTTGGTATCCACAGGAGATTGGATCCAGGACCTCCTGGTGATACCACAATCCTTGGATGCTCAAGTTCCTTATATAAAATGGCATAGTATTCATGTAGAATTTATGTCCATCTTCCTGTATACTTTAAATCATTTCTAGATTGGTTGTAATACTCAATGTAATGCATATAATATGTAAATAGTTGTTCTACTGTATTGTTTGGGGGAGAAATAGGAAAAATGTATGTATGTGTTTAGTAAAGACAAAATTATTTTTCTGAATATTTTTGATTCTGGATTGGTTGAGTCCATGGATGTGGACCCCGTAGCTATGAAGGGCTGGCTCTACATATTTATTATAAGTTTCTCTAGAATTCCAATTTCATGAAGAATACTTCTTTTAATGTTCACTCCGAGTAAATGGAGCTGGAGGCTGGCAATAGAGAAATTCCTAGAAAGTTTCTACTTGCTATACAATATTGACTGTTGAGATTCTCCTGGATAGAAAGCTATTCCATTTCTGTGCTGCCAATCAAAATCCTTTCTCTTTTTCCACTCTTCCCAGGTCCAAACCCAATTTGAAGTCCTTCTGGATTCCTCTAGTCCTTACATAAGGTCTGTTCTCTCAGCCACTTATTAATTATTTGCATTATGTAATTTTTGATGTTATTTAAAAACTATCTTGTATTTTACCAATTATTTCATCATTTTTAATATATTAAATGTTTCCTTTGATGTGCTTACCTAACTAGGTTGCAAATTTACTGAGAACAGTAATCATGTCTTGAATTTATTCCTAAGAGTATTTATAATAAATGGTTAGGGCTTTGGTTAGGTAATTAGCTTATATAAAATCGAAAATCATATTTCTCTAATATTATACAGTCAATTTTTTGTTTTAGGGAATTACTCATTTCAATACTTTTTTAAAAACAATTTTTAAAGAGATCATTTTCATGTTAATATTAAATTAGAGATATGTTTTACTATAACATTTTTCTTATTGCTTTATGAAATAAAATCAAACATAAGGAGGGATTTTTTTCTTCTATTTTACTTGCAGTAAGTTTTGAATGTTTTTATTATTGTTTATACATAATATTTGTGTTCATCCTGAAAAACTCATATATGCATGGAAATCGATGGGAAATTTTTCTGAACAAATGTCAACAAAACATACCTGGTAGTTACAGTAGCATTCTATTTCAAAAAATAAAACACAAATTCAAAATATGATGCATCAGGTAGAGAGCTGTGTGGTAGCATGATCCCTGGATCAAAACTTCCTGATGTTTTTGAGTGGTAATTTCAGTAATTTTGAAGTATTTAATTAATTTTTTTTGTGATTCTCAAAGTGCCTTAAGATCTTGAGGTAATTTCCAAGACAAGGATTAGAAATTTTTTATTGCTTTCTTATTTTTTTCTTTGCATGTTTTTCCATACACAAGATCATTTAGCTGTGACTCACTTTAAGAGAGGCAATAAAAACGTAAAGGTCCCAAATAAGCTATTTCTTACTTCATTACTTAGTAGTTCATTCATTCATTCAACAATGGTTTGTTGAATGCTAATGTGGGTCAGAGAGAGGGAAAAACAAAATGGAAGAGATTAAATCTTCAATATTAAATAACTGATTTAATACACCTACAATGAACAAAATTCTCTGCTTAATTAATAGTGTTGAGAAGAGTTCACTATCAATGCCTTTTACTTACGGTGGCTGCATATGGATTATTAATAATTAATCTATAGTTCTAAATTTAGACTAAATTATTCACTCTCTAAACTCTCTCTAAAATAGAGAGTTGGAAACCCTGGACTTGGTAACAGCTAAAATAATATAATGATTTCCTTGTGTAGCACTATTATGAGCTGTTTTTATTCTTAGTAGTTCTGTTTCCAAATATGTGGTAAAGGTTTTTCTCCCATACCAACTAAGCCTGATATTCTGATCACCAACAGGATACCCTGCTATTTTATTTAATTTTGATGACAACTCCCTGGAGTTAGTAGGGATCCCACAAACGGCTCCCACTTCAGAAGCCAGTTGTAACTCTTGGGTGCCCAGGGTACTCACACTTTTATTGTACTTAGCTGTTACCGAGTCCAGGGTTTCCAACACCACCTTCTTGGATTTAATAATTTCCTAGAGAGGCTCGGAGACCTCAGGGGAACAATTTACTTATGTTTACTTGTTTTGTAACAGAGGTCCACTTTAGTTTTGAACACAACCTTTTTTGTTCTGCCACTGTGGCTTCTTTTAAAACTGACATTTTTTCCTTTATCTTTTCCCTCTCCCCCTTCCTAACCTTGGGGAGATCAAGATTACCCTTCTTCAATCCTAGGTCCCGTTATTTATTCTTCAGCATACACATCACAGGAATGAAGTAATTCAGACTCTGGGACTGGTGCGGGAAGATCTAAGAAATGGCTCTCTCTCAAGGCTGTAAGTGAATTATGATCCCTGACAGGGCACAACGTGAATGTAGCCTTTGAATCACCTCTTTCAAAGCCCTGTGTTACCCCTAATAGTCAGAATCACAGCCTCTGGGACAGGAGTCCCCTGTGTTTCTCCTTTGGTAGGAAAGCAATAAAAACTTACCTTTTTTCCAAATTCTTTTTCTCATTGGACTAGCATCAGTAACAAGCACTGAGCATTCAGTAACAGCTTATCATGAAAAATGTTACTAAGGATAGAGATGAATGGCCAAATAAAGAGGCATAGAGGGGTGTGGTCTGGAGGGGATTTGGGGTGTGCCACCTTCTGTATGTAGCTGATCAGCCATGAGCGAGTGAATAGGGAAAGGGTCATGAAGGCAGGCTGAAGACCAAAGGAGCCTTTCCAGGCAAACCCCTGGAAGCTGGAGGTCTGGGATGCTGAAACCTCTCCTCACCATAATTACATCCCCTTAAGAAAAGCTGTTGTTTCAAGATCATGCCACACTCTACCTCATGGCCTGGAATCTCCCTTATCAGAAAAACTATCACAACTCCCAATCACCTGGCAAACAAAACATCAAGACTCTCACAAAGACCACTTGCTGAGGGCTCTTCAAAGGGTAAAATACCAATGAGGGGGCAGGAAATTGAGGCAAAAACAGGAGGACTCAATTTCCCTAACTCCTACTCTATGGGTACCACACCATGCTCTCTTAGAGGCAGTCGATGAAGTTTCCGTGCTGTTACTTAAAAGTCAAAAGGTAGACCTTGGTAGAACTCTCTGGAGTCTTCCCTGGGACTCCCACTAAAACTGGAGTACAGGAAGGGCAGCTGTCCTTCTCTTCTCTGAGATAATCCACTTTCTCCCTTAAGAATGTTCCCCTTTCCCTTTTCCTACCCCTTCTAATAAAGTCATGCTTGTTACTCTGAAGGACATGTTTGAAATTTTTCTGGCCTGATTTGAAGAATCAGGGTGTAGGGGGAACCTCATGGCTGTTTCCACTTCACAGCAGGCCTTGTGCCCGGTAACACCTCCAGGATGTGTGTTGCCCAACTCAGAAACTCTTCAAACCTCATCAGTTTCATTACACAGGCCTGGTGGATTAATAATTGGCCTTTGGCGATTGAACTCAGTCTCCAGCTCTTCTCTTCTCCCAGGAAGTTGGGGATTGAAGATGAATGTTCAACTTTCTAATCCTACCTGGGTCTTTCTGGTGAATTGTTCCCATCCCAAAACTATCTAAGGCCTCCCAGCCACCAGATATCTCATCCAGCTACTAAAGACACTCGTCACTCTGGAGATGTCCAAGCATTTTAAGAGTTATGTGCTAGGAACCAGGGACAAAGATGAGATACTGATTTATTAGTTCACAAGCATACAACATGCTTTAGTGTACTACCTGCTTTCCTGTGTTAGTTAGATTTCTGTCTCTATAACAAATACTGGAGACAATCAATTTATAAAAATAAAAGGTTTATTTTAGCTCATAGTTTTGGAGGTCAGTTCAAGGTCACTTGGCTGTCTTGCTTTTGGGCCTATGGAGAGGTATCACATCATGACAGGAATGTGTGGAGGAGAAAACCATTTACCCAATGGTTTGGAAACAAAAGGAAAAAGAAGAAGGGATCCACTGGGGTTTCACGAACCCCTTCAAGCTCATGCCCCCAATGACCTGAAGATCTCCCAACTAGGCTCCACCTCTTAAAGGTCTGCTGTCTTCCAAATAGTGCCAAGCTGGGACCAAGTCTAACACATGGGCCTTTAGGAGACATTCTGGATCCAAACTAGAGTATCCTCCTACCTTTGAACCTAAGCTCCGTAACTATCAAGTTCACCATTTTATCGACAATGCCTCATCAGAAACTGACACATAGTAGTTGTGTAAAAAATTTTGATTTGTGAGTGGATGCATGTAAGAAAAAAGTTATGATTTGTCATTTAAAATTTTGCCTGATATTTAGAATGTAATTATAATTTTTTGTTCTCTTCTAAAAATTCTGCCAAATTTTCCTGAAGCTAAGTACATCTTTAATTGTGCTTGTTAATTTTCATATTTATCTATGGTCTAACAAATACCTAACAACTTGAATACTAATAGTGTTTTTCTGTAGGTTTTCCTGTGTTTCCTTGCATGTATTTTACAACTTGGAAAGTTTTCTATCATAATTCCATTGGACTTGAGGAGGTTCCTAAATCTGTATTTGCATTATTTGTTTATTAAGATAAGACCAGATGTGCTTGGATAGTTTAAACAATATGGGTTCTGTTACCAAATGTGCCTCTATTAAATCACCAACTCATGGTAATAAATATGCTGCTGTTAGACGTTCACTTTCATTAAAATCTATCTCTAGGCAATTCATCTTTATTAATTTTTGATTTTTCCCTTGAAAATGGCCCAAATATTTTGGCCATGAAATTCAGACTCAGTAGAGTATGGAATTATACATCTTACACATCTGGTGACTCTTTTGAAGGCAGTTTTCATTCACCTTGCAATAATGTCATTTTCTTTGTATCTCAATCATTATTTAAATGTTTATCAATGTGATATTCATTTACATACATTGTAAACATTTTGAAAAGTAAAGAATAAAGAAAAATTAATATGCCATATTAATATGCCATTGAATTTATTAAAATCAAAGTCAATATGATGCCATCAGACTATGAAGCTTATTATAATCAATACCCTCCAGAACTCATTATTGTGTTCAATATAATCTGAGAGCATTATTTCTCCTATAACCATGTTCTCTTTATGAAGGCCTCAAAAGACTTTCTCTCAGCCAATTGCTTTTGTATTTACTTCATGCAGTTTATGAACTGTTTAGCTGGGAAGGTGCTTTCTAGGCCAGATGGTAAAAGCTGAACACAGAATAACCTCAGGATCTCCAATGTCTACTTGTGCATTAGAAAGAAACAAAATAATTGTCTAAATATAATTTTACCTCATGTACCTCATATACTTTACTCTTCCATACCATATTCTGATTCTTATTTTTCTTTACTTAAGTTTATGTCCTTTTGTGATTATTTATAAGCACTTTTCTGAAGATATAGGGAAAGAATTGAACTTAAATTCGGTTTCTCTTAACTCTCACTCAACAACATGCTTTCAGTCAGTTATACTGTGAACATAGGTGGGAGGGATGTCCTGCACTTCAATTCCAACACCATGTTCCTGGAGATAGCATCTGATCTTGCAGGTTGAGGGCTCAGTCCCACAAGTCTTCCCTCTCTTCAGATGCCATCTGCAAGCTCCAAGTTGTGACTCATGCTCTTGATACCTGGCTATAAAGCAGAGTTTCCACAATCCCCTCCTCTGGTTTGGTTAATTTGCTAGAGTGAACTCACAGGGCTCAGGGAAATATAGTTGTTTATCCTAAAGAAACACTACAAAGCATACCAAGGAATATTAGTTCATTTTTTCCTACCAGTAACTATCAGTTACATTCCAGAAATATTTTTTGAATGTTTATACATTCTAAGGGATTTGGAGTCCCAGATTCCTGAATGCTTTCAATATGGTAGGAAATAAGATAAAAACCAAATAGCTTAAAACAAACAAAACAACAACAACAAAACACCAGAAAATATAATATACATTATGAATATATTAAGAATGGTACTGAGAGCTCTAAGCATCTCAAAATAACAGATCACATCTTTTTGAGGGATGGGGGAAGGCCAGGCAGGGAGCCCTAGTGTTGTGTTTTAAAATATGTGTTGTTTTCTGACTGCCAGAAATGGAGGTTAGCTACAGGGATGGCAGGTAGGCCCAAATGGTAAAGTAACAGAGTGAGAAGAACACAGAGCATGGTTGGAAGGAAGGTACTCAGCACACCTGGAGCATAGGATGCATGACATGGAACAGCAAATGGGCTGCTGTTGGCTGTTCACCTTCATGAAGACCACTGGGGTTAGATTGTGAAAATCATCTAATATATCAATAAATGAAAATTGCAAAATGCTAGAGTCTATGAGCATATCACTTGGAGATCTTTTAAGTGTCCCTTCCTGTTCAGGGCTTGGGTAAGTCTGGGATTCAGCATTTCTGTTATGGTTTTAATAATCCCAGTACTGGCTGGTAACGAGGCTCTAAGGTATCATTGGTAGTAACTGTGTCTATTACTGCTATGCCAAGGAGTGCGTCTTGATTCTTTGTTTTTGAACTCTGTTCCCATATCCTCAAAGCCCATAGGTTTGGGAATAATAATGCAGATAAATTATATTTTAATTTTCCTTAGTCATTGGAGTTCTATGTCTAAAGACTTTCCTTGAAAAAGTGGGATGAATTGCGAACATTAACTTGCAAACCAATTATCTTGGTCACAGGAAGCCATTAAAAAGTTTTGAGATAACATGGCCAAGCAGGAATTCCAAGAGCATAGATCTAACAGTGATAAGTAGGATAGATTAGAAGGGTTTAAAATTGGAGGTTAAGAAACCAGGTGCCAGTGCATCCTTGCAACATGTGAGGCTTGTGGTGGCTGTGCATTGGATGGCTAAACTGGGAGTGAAAAGGATGGCTTGATTTGAGAGGTATGGACAGAACTAGGGAGTTTATTAGATATAAAAGGTAAAATCAAAATCAGGGATGTGAGCTGCTTTTTGCATTCTTTAAGTGTAAAAAAAATAGGAGTTGGGATTTTAACCAATATCTGGTTTTGTCTACTTACCTCTTCCACATAGCTTGATAATGAACTCATCCTAATGCCCAATTCTCCATCCCACCACTTCACCATATTATAGTCAGAAAAGATTTGGCTTTCCCTCTACTCTTCCACATTCCTTTTAAGAGCACATAACACGCAAAAGTGCTTTTGCTTCCTTCTTTTTTAAAATTCATGACATTTCATCCCTAATTTAGCTAAATACTCCTTCAGCCAAAGCAGTGTTTATTGTTGCAAACATAAGGTCCAGAACCTGGTACTTGAAAATGGTTTTTGAATGGGTAATTTTGAAAAAGACAGCATTTCAATTCTTCATGTGGCTCATTCCAGGCATCCATAAATATCTATGTTGAAATATCAGTTGCTTAACGTTAATTTGAACAGAGGAAAGTCAGTGTGGACTGTGAAGTTTGGAGTGAGGCAGATCTGCCATTTATGAATTATATGACCTTGGATAAGTTATTTAACCTCTCCGGGTTTCTGAGCTGGTTAAAAGCTCAACAGCATTGCTTTAAATGGAGATTAAAAATTGTCATCTTTCTATAAAGACAGGCTGCATTTTTCAATGCAATGTTTTACCTTTTTTCAGACTGTCATACCAAGGATAAGAAAGTGGGTATTTAAGTGAACTTTGACAACAATAATAGAACAACAACAATTTCAGAAGGGATATAATCATCCAAAATTGTTGACATCGGAGAGGAAAAATAGAGAAAATCTGTTTTTCATCTTGACATTAAGGGTCCATCAAAACATGTGCAAATCTTCTTGAGGAAGAGAGAAGACACATTTAGTGTTCTGACCATCTGAATCACCAAATTGGAATGTAATAGAGAGATACTGGAGTGAATTCAGGTAGTTGCCATGCAAATCTATAATAATAAAGGTCTATTGAAACAACTTTATGCATATCTAGAAAGAGCTTTCTACCAAATGTAAGAAATAATCATTTTGTTCCAAAGAGACTTCTTCCCATAATAAAATGTCACAATGGATATAGAAAGCATAAAATGCTTGCCTTTAAAATATACCTTCTGGACTTAGAAGCTTTCATTTCTTATCACATAGTATAGAAACATTTTGAAGTCCACAGTACTTGAAATCTCATTCATATTCATAATAGTACTTTTAAATTTTTAATAGCTACTTTCATTTCTAAAGAGAATGGTTCATATGTATAGACCATCATGCAATTGTCAATATAGAGTTTCCATGGAGTACTTAAATAAAAGAATTGGGAGAATCCTTTATGGTTCTCATTAATTGACTTAGCTTGATTTTTCTCTTGGCTCTGCATATAAAACTATGAGATGAAGTGTTGAAACATAAGAAAATAAGGATTCATCCTAGTTTTGTATAGAATGTATGCAAAAGCACCATTGTTTAATGACCTTGGTCAGGGACAATGAGCCACAGATTCTTTCCAATCCTTTAATTAATCCCTGATACTAAATTAAGTTCTTTAAGTTCACTGGAGTGCAACTGCAGCAGATAACTTTGCAGCTTGTCTCTGCCTCTCAGGAAGGAACACAGCGAGGTTAGAATGGCGTCTATTTTGTGAAACATTATCAGACCTCCACATCATTCTGTGTTTTTTAATAGAGACCTCTCATAAGGTCTCCAGTGTATTTGATAAAATGTTATTTTAAGATATCTTACATTTTAGGCTATGGCCTAGTTAAAAGTTTTGATGTTTCCCCTGACAGTCTGATGTCACCTATTTTTGCAATTTCATCACCCCCTTTTGTCTATACTCTAATAAAAATGAATCCACAGATTGTGTCATGCTTCCTGGATTTTGAACATCTGTTTTCTTTGCTTGGAAAAAATCCTTTCTTCTCTACCCTATGAAAATCTCTATGATCCAGCTTGAAGGTCACTTCTCGATGGTGTTAGGCTCTCTTCTAGACATGGTTAGTTGCTCATCTTGCCATGTCCCATAGAGCTTGGAACACATTGCCATTATAGCCCTGTATATGCTGTGTTTTAGTGATTTATGAAGACCTTGCCACTTCTCAGTGAGGACGAAAGCCAGGCCTTAGAGCTCTTGATTTCCAGTAACTTACAAAAAATTGGCATAGCATAGGTGATTAGTAAATGTTTCTTTTATTAATTATAAATTCAAATTATAATTTTTCAAAACTCGACTTTGAGTGGTAAACTCAAATTTACCACTTACAAACTTAAGTGGTAACAAATAGTACCTCTATCATAATCACCCAACATATGCAAGCCATATACTATGTCCTAGTCACTATTCTAAACTAATGTGTTGCATTATTTGATACTCAAAACATCATATTAAGTGAAGTACTAAATGCTTTCTCTAGTTACTTTGTTGGTTACTTTGTAAATATTTTTTAATAGCATCCTAAAAATTGTGCTTCACTACCAAATAAGTCTAGGATTCACCAAATTATCTCCATCTCTATTTCTATATCTAATCTTTGATATCTACCAAATAAGTCTAGGATTCACCAAATTATCTCCATCTATATTTCTATATCTAATCTTTGATATCTATTTATCTATACACATATACATACATATGTATATATATTTATAATCACTATATATAATATGCAATTATGAAGCAAATTAAGTTTCCTCTAGCTAATCTTATGTCTTAGATCAGTTTTATCTCTTTTATACATTTGGTGGTCAGTTGTGAAAATATTTTCGGCAATAGAATAATTATCAAATTGAAAATAATGATGCAGGTAATCTCTTCATTCATTTGCAAACATTTGTTGACAAAGTACTGTGTATCAACACAAGGATACAAAAATGAATAGCTATGGTCCTTATCCTCTTGAACCTTGTAGTGTAGGACAGGGAATAACTTCTAGATTTAGAATAGATTTAAAAGAAGGCAACAAATCTTTACTTGAGAATTTGCCCCAGTAGGAAAGCTATATTTTCTATTTCTAAGCATGTTCAGCTATAAACAGAAAGGTGAAGGCTAGGGAATTTATACTGTCTCATACATCCTTCAGTGTTCTCTGTATATCTTTAATATTTACTTAAGATAGTTCATAGAGTATGACTATAGGACATACTCATTTTAAGAACAAAAAAAGCAATATTAGAATAAAAAAGAAGTGCAGTGGAAATGGGTTGTCAGCTTATAAATTTCCTTTTACCATAGTTTTGGTCCTAGAATTTGTAATCCAAGAAATGAAATATGATGAGCTCTGTAAAATTCACACGACCAGGAGAAGATGAATTAAGCCACTCGGCAAGGCTTTATTGGGAGGCGAGCCCTCGGACCATTTCCCCGTCCATCAGAGCGGGTCAGGAGAAATGGCGTCGGAGATTCTGTGCATAGAGAATTTCAAGAAAACCCGGTCAGGAAGGGGAGGGGTTGGGTACAGGAAGAGAAGGCCATAGTCCTTCCTGATGGGTCAGGAAAACTCGCTGATTGACAGGAGGCGTGTCCACTAGTGA
>PVHX01018123.1:0-37995 GCA_004024805.1 Geosciurus inauris
ATATATACACAATAGAATATTACTCAGCAATAAGACAATAAAATTATAGCATTTGCAGGCAAATGGATGGAGTTGGAGAATATCATGCTAAGTGAAGTAAGCCAATCTCAGAAAACCAAATGTTGAATGTCCTCGTTGATAAGTGGATGCTGATCCATAATGTGGGGAAGGACACGGAAACAATGGGGAAACTGTTCACAGGGGTGTAAGGGGGGAGGGGGCATGGAGACAGTAAAGGTGGTGGAGTATAATGGCCATCATAACCCTAGCTTTATGTAAGACTGTGTGTATGTTGTGATTCTATATCACTTACAACCAGAGAAATGAAATGTTATCTTTCATCTGTGTACAATGAATCAAATTGCTCTCTGATATCATGTAAACCTAAATAGAACAAATCAATAAATTAAATGTGGAAAAAAAATTGCATCACTGGAATTGTGGCTCACAGATTAACCAATCCAGTGGTATTGAGGAAAACTAGCTTCATATGCTAAAATAATTAACCATTGAAGTAAGCAGTCATATATTCTTATAAATTTAGTTTCCTATATCAAACAATTTGTATTAAAGTTGTAAAGCATCTATTCTCATAACAATAAAAAGTTTTTCAAAATTTATAGAAGATGCATTTATCTTTGTGGTAAGCAGATTTAAAAGCTAAAATTTATGACAAGGCAAAAAATACTTAACATAAGTATATTGTACCTCACATTTATATCTTCATTTTCTCTTGCCCATATAAACACAGTCAATTGATAATCTAGTCCTTTTTATTTCCAAAATCAGTTTTATTTTCTGAAAACTTCTTACAACGTTATGGTTTAGATACGAGACATCTTCCAAAGGCACATGTGAGACAACACAAGAAAGAAAGTTCAGAGGTGAAACTATTAGATTATGAGAGGTGTAACCTAATCAATGGATTAATCCATAATATGAGTTAACTGGACAGTAACTATAGGCAAGTAGGGTATACTTAGAGAAAGTAGGTCACTGGGGGCATGCCTTTGGAGTTTATATTTTGTCAATGTTGATGAGAGTTCCCCCTCTGTCCTTCCTGGTTGCCATGTCCTGAGCTGCTTTCTTCTGCCATGCCTTTCTGCCATGATGTTTCACCTCAGTACTGTGGAATTGGCCGACTATGGACTGAACCTCTGAAACTGAAGCTATCATTCATAATTAATAGCTTCTGAATATTCAATATGAGTATTAATTCTTGCTAGATTCAAGATGGTGAAATAAAAGATACATTTCCATTTCCCAGTCTGTCTCTTTCCATAATATCAATCTGTAATAAATGCCTACATACAAAAGAAAAACCAGAGATCTGCCTATCTGTGCATGAGAATACAGAGGTTGATATGACCTTTTTACTTTCTAATGTTGAAGGATATACAATTTAACAATAACATACAATTTAAACATCGAATTTAAACATCATGTCTATGTAAAACACATATAGACTATTCTATTAATTTTTAGTATATATAATACTTTTGAGGCACCACAGTAAATGTAAGTTTGCTGGCACATAGTAACATTGCAAGGAAGAAAATGCCTTACGTAGGAGACATTTCCTAATGTTGACATCATTGATAACATTATAAATGGATCTATGTCATGGTTTTAAATTAAATCCTAATTTCTCTTGACTCAAACTTAAGTGACAAAATTTTAGGAACATTATGGGACTGTCTACATAGGGCATATGACAGTTTCTAACAGGAAAAATAGATAGTTCACATAGTTCACCAAGAAAGAAGTTGGCAAGGAGCTTCTGTGGGAAACTGTTCCACTGATGATTCAGAATTGGAAGAAGATCACAGATGTTTGGTCTCTGATAAGAATGAGGTGCCTGTTATAATTTTCCTATGCTGACCTTTTAAATAATGTCAAGTACCAAAGAACTACCACCATCTGGATGGTTGCTGGATCCAAGACATGGCATAGAAAGTAAACCAGGATTATCTTAAATAGTGACAAACTGATCTTAATTTGTAATCATCCTTTGTTGGCTCCCTGATTTAGACCCATTACTCTCTCTATGTGGTTCCTAATTTCCTGGGAAATAATAAACATTGGCCTTTACAGTTACTCTCATCACATGCCAACTGACTCAATGCACAAAGAGAATGTCCATTTTTTAGTTTCAAATGTCTTCTAAATGAAGAATCATGTCAAAAGTAGAGCACACACCATATCTGAATGGCAAGTGCATGATTTTTTTTCTGTACCTAATTCTAGCAAAGTTATTGGGAGATGCAATGTGTATTGTAGGAGCATCTCCATACCTTCCCACCCCTCCCTTCCATCCTTCCCCATTCTATGCTAATAGACTGTGCTGTTGCCAAAGAGCACCCCTTTGTTTGTGACCTTTGGATCTGATTGATCCAGGAGTGTATTTAAGCTTCCATAGTTTCTGGAATAAATGGTGTTCTTTGCTTCTCGCCAGGTGTGTTTCTTGTCCCAGGTATCTCTGCATCTCGCTGGGGCGAAGCAAATTTTTACCTACACCCCGGGGCCTGGGGAGATTGGCTCTTAATATTTTATTTCAAATTAGTTCTATAAATATTAGCAATTTTTGTTTTCATCTTAATGTTCTTAAACACACATATGCACATGTGCACACACACATAATTGGGTAGAAAATATGAAATGTGTTAATGTAAACTTTTTTCATCATCTACCCCATAATTGAATTATACTACCTCGTCAAGGCACAGTGGCTCCTCATCTTATTCATATATACAATTTGAAAACAGAATGTAGGGAAAAAATAATCTTGATATGATTTGTATGATTTGTACTATATCTAAATTTTGGAATTGATGAACTTAGTATGAGGGTTCTGCTTATTGGTTTTGATCCTTTGACTCAGCCCCTTCCATGCTTATGTGTACAAATCATTGTTCTCTGGCCACACTCTCATCTGGGAAGAATTGGATTCTCAAAGAGTTTATTCCACCAACAAATATTTAATGAAGACCTAACTGTATTGGAGACAATATTATTTCCTTGGAATGTAGAGATGATTCTTGTCTTTAGGTACCACTAACTAGTGGGGAGAGAGCTGAGAGCAATGCTAAGTGACATAGTAGATAAACATGGTGTTTTGGTTATGCATGAACCATGGTATAGTAGCAAATACAGGAGAGAGTTAAATATGTCCAGTTTCACCGACTCTGCTTGAAATTTGACCAAGGAAATGTTGTAGCATCTAATGTAGCATTAGATAAGGAACAGATGCTTCCTTATCTAATATGTAGCATTTTAATCCATGACTCATAAATGTATCAAGAGTAATGGAAATTTTTGAAAATTGCCCTGCAGTTTTGTAGGTACACAAAACAGGCCAGTTGATAAATGGATGAAGAAGAGAAGCCCAGAAAGGAAGACTTAATTATCCCTGAAGATGATGTGGAGAAAAGGATCTAAGAAGGGGTGATTCGTAACTACAGGAAATACAAATCCTAAAATTTACATGTGTAGAGTGAAGGAGTGTGGACTTAAACATGAAGTTACTGTGAAAGATTTTTATAAGAGAAATGGCATGATTAAATTGTCACTTTAGGAAAAATATCATTTGGGTTACTTTGGAGAACATGAATTAGAGATGAACAATGTTGTGAAGAGGAAGGCTAATTGGGATGCCCTCAAGTAACAAAAGGAAACAGTTTTATGGAACTTAATTAGCACAGTGGCAGTGGACACAGACAAAACAGAAATTGGATGTTAATTGCCTATAAATTAGAGAGGATCAGAATTTGACTCTGAGGATGCTGGTTTATAAGTCCTTTTATGTTGTCACCATTGAGTCATCAACAAAATTAAACATCAGATGAGCAGATTTGAGGAGGGAATGATGCTCCAAATGGAAAAGGAATGAAACTATCTCAAGTACCAAGTTTCTTTGATAAAATTAAACTGATGTTCCCTTATAGTTTGTGCAACCAGACTGGTAACTTTATGATTGTGCTGCATATAAAAGAAAAATAGTTGTTTTGAAGGTAGTACCAACTGTACATTTTATCTACTTATTGAAATTTACCTTAGACTTCCTGCAATCTGAAAACAATTATTTCTTCTTCATAGATATGTTATATGTTTTTTCTCTCAATATAATCACACATATAGACTGTATCCCAAGTTGATAAAAAAAATGAAGCTTGAGGACACAATGGTCTTGTCTTTCTTAGTTAATGTCAATGATAAGCAATCAAATAAGCAACTCATCCCTAACAAATTCTTTTTCATCTCAAAGTCCCTCTTCTCTCTTATCTAACAAAATATGATGTTTCTGACAGATTGTACTTGCAAACACATAATAAAAAATCATCTCTAATATGATTATGTCACATGTTGACTATCACAAACCCATCTCTGTATAATCTTAATATTGAAACTTCTTTCAAACATCAAATCATCTGTATTATACAATATTACATGATAGAAATCTCTCAAAAACAACACAAAGTTTGGTAAATTGTCAGTAATAATTTATGCATTAAGTTTGTGGACAATTAACATGTAATTGCATTTCACAGTTGATTATGATCAGAAGATAAAAATCAATGAGAGTTAATATCAAGTCGTGTTAGCCTGAATAATAGTGCCCCTCCCCGCTATATCAACATATGATATAGTCATATGTTGTTAAATGGTGGGGATTCTGAGAAATGTGTCATTGAGTGATTTTATCATTTTATGAACAGTAATTCTATGTCTATACATTTAAATGACTGGCAGTGCAGCAGGATTGTTTACACCAGCATCACTACAAACATCTGAGAAATGTATTGCGCTATAAAATTATTATGGCTATAAAATTGCTAGGTGGTAGGAATTTTTTAAATTCCTTTATAATATTCAGAGATTATGGTCATATGTGAAGTCTATCATTGATTGAATGTCTGTGTGTGGGACATAACCATATTTGAATTCCCCAGGTTTGTAAATGTGTTACTTTATATAGTACAAGAAGTTTTGCAGATATGAGTAAGTGAGAGATTTGGAGATGGGGAGAATATCCTGTGCCACTAGAATGTGCCCAATGCAATCACAAACAACCTTCTAGATTGGAGATGGAGAGAGATTTGACTAAAACAGAAGTCTTTGATCCATTTTGAGTTGATTTTTGTGCAGGACAACAGATAATGGTCTATTTTCATTCTTCTACATATGGATAATCAGTTTTCCCAGTGCCATTTTGTTTAAAAGATTATCTTTTCTCTGGTGCATATTTTGGGCATCTTTTTCAAGAACCGAGGACTGTAGATGTGTGGGTTTGTCTCTGTGCTTTCTATACTGTACTATTGGTCTATGTGTCTGTGTTCTTATCCGGCACCATACAGGCTTTGTTCCTATAGCTCTGTGGTATAATTTGAAGTCAGATATTATGATGTCTCAATCATTGCTTCATTCACTTAAAATTTCCTTGGTCTATTATTCTTCCAAATGAATTTTGGACTGTATTTTGCTAGTTCTATGAAGAATGCCATTAATATTTTGATGGAGATTGCATTAAGTCTGTATATTGATTTTGGCAGTATGACCATTTCAACAATATTCTGCCTATCCATGAACATGGGAGGTCTTTTCATCTTCTTGTGTCTTCTTCAATTTCTTTCTTCAGTGTTCTATAGTTTTCACTGTGGAGGTCTTTCATCTATTTATTCCTGGATACTTTTTAAGGATATTGTGTATAGAATTTTTTTTACTGTTTTCTATCTTAGCAGATTAATTGTTGGTATATAGGAAAACTATTGATTTGTGTATGTTGATTTTGTAAACTACTACTTTGCCAGATTTGTTTACTAACTCTCCCAGTCTTTTGGTGTAGTTTTTGTTTGTTTGTTTGTTTTGACTCTTCTAGGTTCAGGATCATATACTCTGCAAACAGTGATAATTTAACTTCTTCCTTCCCTATTTTTATCCCTTTTATTTCCTTCTCTTCTCTAATTTCTCTGGCTAGAATTTGCAGCACTATATTAAATAGGAGTGGTGAGAGTGGACATCCTGTCTTTTCCCTGATTTTAAAGGAAAGCTTTCAGTCTTTTCCCATTTGCTATGAGGCTGGTTTTGGATTTTTCATATATAGCCTTTATGACATTGAGGTAGGTTTCTTCTATCCCTAGTTTCTTCAGTGTTATTTTAATAATGAATGGTGCTGAATTTTTTCCAATGCCTTCTCTGCATCTTGAGATGACTAAGTGACTTTGTCTTTAATTTTATTTATGTGATGAATTATATTTATTTATTTGCACATATCAAATCATTCTTGCATTTCTGGAATAAAACCAACTTAGTTGTGTTATACAACATTCTTAATATGTTTTTGAACATAAATTGCTAATATTTTAATAAGTATTCTGCATCTAAATTAATCAGTGATATTGGTCTGTATTTTTCTCTCCTTCATGTATCCTTATCTGATTTTGGTATGACTTTGATACTGGCTTCATAGAATGAACTTGGTAGTGTTCCATCTCTTTCTATTTCATGGAATAATTTGAGAAGTTTTAGATCTAATTCTTCTTTAGAATAAACCAATTCCAAAACCAGTAAGAGAAGGGCAATAAAATCAGAGCTGAAATTAACAAACTTGAGTATAAAAAACAATACAAAGGATCAATGAAATAAAGACTTGGTTCTTTGAAAAGATAAATAAGATGGATAAACTCCTTGAGAAAATAGCCAGAAGAAAAAGAGAAAAAATTCAAATTAACAAAATTAGAGATGAAAAAGGAAAAATCACCACAGACATCTCAGAAATCCAGCAAATCATTAGGGACTATTTTGAAAACCTGTACTCCACTAAATTGGAAAACCTAGAAGAAATATCTACATTTCTAGACAAATACAATCTGCCAAAACTAATGAAAAGGACATAGAAAACCTGAACAGACCAATAAGAGAGAAATAGTAATAAAAAGCCTCCCAAGCCCAGCACCAGATGGATTCTCAGCTATCTAAATGTGGATATTTAGCTGAAAAAATTTCTAATAAAAGTATTGGAAGTACAGCCTAGTTTATTCTTACTACTTTTAGTAAAATGTGACAAGACATAAATGGATCAAAGTAATAACTGATAAGCAAAAGGAAACTAGGACTAGATGACAGGAAATTCTCAGCCTATCTAAGTGTGCCAAAGATGCTAAATTGGAGATTCATTGTCAGAAAGTGGCTTTGCTCTGCATAGAAAGTGGAAGGTGTGGATGTATGACATTTTGCTAGTATCTCTGAAGTGTACAAAGGCCAAATTGTATGCTAGGCACTGTGGTGCCTGCCTGTAAATGCAGCAATTTATGAAGCTGAAGCAGGAGGTTGGCAAGTTTGAGGCCAGCTTCAGCAAATGAGCAAGACCCTGTCTCAAAATTAAAAAAAAACTAAAAAGGACTGAGGATGTAGCTAAATGGTAAAGCACTCCTAACTTTAATCTCTAGTACCATAAAAAACGTCAAAATGTTGAGATATAGAGGCTTTTGAAGATTTTTTATATGGATTCCCTCGATTTCCTGATCCATCTCAGCAGATGAGACCCTCTGTCTCCCAAAACTTTACATCCTTCTCACATGCAATAATATATTCACCCCATTGCAAGGTCTTGAACATTTTTGACACATTACAGGATCAATTTAAATCTAAAATCTCATAAATCTCATCCAATCAAAATTCTCAAATCTGCTTTAAATCATCTAAATTAGGAGTGGGTGAGGCTCTAGCTGTAACCCTGCTTACAGCATAAGTCCTGTGAATTTTAGAGACCATTTTGTACTTCTTTAGAATTTGTTTTGAACCACTAATTCTCCAGTAACTTCTTAAAACAGCAAAAGGAAGCTTTAAAACTATAATTTTTTTTTATTTTGGTGGTACAGGGGATTAAACCCAGGGCCTTGTGCATGTGAGGCATAAAACTATAAAATTTTAATGCTAATATTTGGTGACCCCTCCAAATTAAAAAAATATATAGAAGATCTTAGTTTCAGTGGAGATTTAGCCCAAAAACACTAAAAAAAATTAGTTAATTTTTTTCTACAACCAATGGAAAAATTTTCAGGTTAATAGGGATTAAGTAAAGATAGTCTATCTTACATGATATATTTTCATCCTTGATTGAATAAAAACTAAGATATTCTTTTAACTCTAATGTCACTATATTAATTTAATTCAGAAAACTTTGACATGCTACTTAATTTTTCTGACATTCAGATTGCTAATGTATAAAGGAAGGACACTTAACAATACCTAATTTATGAGATAACAGTGGGATCAAATTACATCATTTTAAAATTCTAAAATAGTAACAATGTTAATCATTTATTACTTTCACCTTTCTTCACTATTTCTTTATTAAATTATTTTGCTATTTGTTTAAATCAGCTTTGACAAGAAAGGAGAAAAGAAATTTTATATTACATGGAAATTTATTTTTTAAAGATTAGGTAAACACCTAAGATTTTAATCATTACAATAAACAACAAATTTAAAAACTCGGTGTCTTTATTTTTTATTTGTTTTAATTAGTTATACATGACAACAGAATACATTTTGACACATTGTACACAAATGGAGCACAACTTCTCTTTCCTCTGGCTGTACCTGGTGCAGAATCACAGTGGTAGTGTAATAATATATGTATATAGGGTAATAACGTCTATCTAATTCTACCATCATTCCCATCCCCCCCCCCCCCCCCCCTTCACTCCTCTCTGCACAATTCAACTTTCCTTCATTCTGTCCTATACTCCACCTCCCATTATGGACCAGCATCTGCATATCAGAGAAAACATTTGGTCTTTGGTTTTTGGAGATTGGCTTACTTCACTTAGCATGATATTCTCCAACTCCATCCATTTACCTGCAAATGCCATAATTTAATTCTTCTTTAAGGTTGAGTAATATTCCATTGTATATATACACCACATTTTCTTTATCCATTCATCTGTTGAAGGACATCTAGGTTGGTTCCATAGTTTAGCTATTGTGAATTGAGCTGCTATAAATATTGATGTGGCTGCATCACTGTAGTATGCTGATTTTACGTCCTTTGGGCATAAACTGAGGAGTGGGATAGCTGGGTCAAATGGTAGTTTCATTCCAAGTTTTCTGAGGTATTGGGGGATGGCCAGAACCCTGACAGGGTAGGTACATGCTTAGGAGGTGTGATCCTCCTGGAATAATAAAAAGTCTGAAATAATTAGTAAAAATAGAGACAGAACCAGAAATCAGATAAAAAGGGGAACACCTGATAGGTATTCCAGTCCTGATAGGAGCTAGAACTGAACAACTGAAAATGGCCCCAATTCTTTATTCAAGGGGGAGTACATCAAAGGCAGGGTAAAACTTCAGCAAGGAGTCTTGCTTCTTAGTGTAGCAGAGATCTTGCAGTAAAAAGGTTGATTGGCATTTTGGCAAGCCACAGCCATCCCTGAGAGGCTGTGTGGCTCCACTGGGCCACCCTATCTCTGATGCTGTGCTGAATTTGTGATGAAACTGGGTAGGAAGCCACATACACCAGGAATCTTCAAACCAGCAGGGTTGCTGCTGGGAGTTCCCGATACCGATACCAGGCTTTCCTGTCTAATTGCTTCAACATCCTTTTAGTTCACACACAGTTCACATATGGGTCATGGATGGCTTCCAGCACTGAGGAATCTCCATACTACTTTCCATAGTGGTTGCACAAATTTGCAGTCCCACCAGCCATGTATAAGTGTACCTTTTTCCCCACATCCTCATCAACATTTATTATTGCTTGTAGTCTTGATAATTGCCATTCTGACTGGAGTGAGATGAAAGCTTAGAGTAGTTTTGATTTGCATTTCTCTAGTTGCTAGAAATGATGAACATTTTTTCATGTTTGTTGATTGATTGTATTTATTCTGTAAAGTGTCTGTTCAGTTCCACAGCTCACTTATTGATTGGGTTGGGTTTTTTTGGTGTTGTTTTTTGAGTTCTTTATACATCCTGGAAATCAGTGCTCTAACTGGGGTGTGTGTAGTAAAGATTTTCTCCCGTTCTGTAGGTTCTCTCTTCACATTATGGTTTCCTTTGCTGAGAAGAAGCTTTTTAGTTTGAATCCATCCCATTTATTGATTCTCAAAGATGACATGGTATTGGCTCCAAAATAGACATGTAGACCAATTGTACAGAATAGAAGACACAGAGACAAACCCACATAAATATGGTTATCTCATACTAGACAAAGGGCCAAAAATATACATTGGAGAAAAGATAGGCTATTCAACACATGGTGCTGGGAAAACTAGAAATTCCTATGTAGCAAAATGAAATTGAGCCATTATCTCTCACCCGACACAAAAATCAACTCAAAGTGGATCAAAGACTTAGGCACTAGAATAGAGACTGCACCCAATAGAAAAAAAAGGAGGCCCAACTCTTTGTCAGAGTCTTTATTTTTATATGTGAGTAGTTAACAATTAATGATAGAATTTCAGGCATTCCTTATTTAAAAAAAACAAATTTTATGACATCCCATCCCTACAGAACAGATCAGGGAATTATTATTTATCTTAAGAAAGGAATCATCGTGAGGTTCTTTCAACAGCCATTTTATGAAATAATTTTATATTTAAATATAAAGTATCTGATATAATATTTTAAATAGCTAGGTTTGGGTGATGAGGAATTCTTTGGAATCAAATTTATTTTCTTTCCATGTATGTACATTTTCTTTAACTTAATGTCCCATTATGTATACAAGGACTATGTTTAGCCTATAATGAATATTCAGGAGACTATGTGTTATTAATAATCTCAGAGTTGTTTGCTTTACACTTCCAAATTTCCCTTTCATCTAGCATTACAAATGTGAGCACTGTTATGTATTTCCTACATTGGAATAGAGAAAATGTGTTTTAAACTAAATGTATTGCTATCAATTTAGTTCCAATTAAAAACAAATATGTTAAACAAGATGATATATATATGTATACACACACACACACACACACACACACATATATATCATACCTTTAGCACCTTCCCAAATAGTCAGCAGGCATTCAAACAGTAGAAATAATTATAGTAAAAAATTATATTGATCTTACATTATCATATTCTTATTACTAAAGTTATTAATACAAGAAGGGTCATAATGATATATGCACATCTTCATAGGTAAATGTTAAGACTGTGTTTCAAAAAAAAATCAACCTTATAAGAATTTTTAACCTAGCCAGAGTCAATTTTAAGTAATCTTGTTTTCTGTTATTTTAATTTAGATTATTACAACTGATTCATTTTTTAAAACCACATATTTTATTCAGGTGGTATGGAATATGCAAAACTGGGGAAAATGTCATTTATGTTTTTGTTTCCTTTATTGGATAGTATGTCTTCCCATCCCATTTTTTATTATGAGTTGTTTTACATACACACATACATGCACACACACACACATACACACACACACAGAGTAGTCGTACCCTAGCTAGAATATTACTTTTCATGTTTCAGTTGCCCATAGTCAATTACAGTTCAAAATATTAAGTAAAAAATTATAAAAATAAACAAAGGCTACATTCACATAACCTTTATTTCAGTATATTTTATATATAATTGTTTAATTCTGTCTCTAGTTATTGTTGCTAGTCTCTTACTGTGCCTAATTTATAAAATAAAATTTATCATAGGTATACATGTATGAGAAAAAAAAACTCTTAATATTGTAGGATTTAGTACTATCTGAAATTCCAGGGATCCACTGGGTCTCTTGGAATATATATTTCATGAATATATATATATATACACACATACATACACACACACACACACAAATGCATATATGTGTGTATATATATATAATTAAAATACAACATTCACTTGAATATGAAATTTGAGATGGTACTAAAATTTATCAGTATCAAAACACTAGAAGCAGAAGCAGAAATCATCAGAATGACACTATAAGACATATCTGTCTAACTTTATTCTTATAATCTTGTTACTTAGAAAATTAATAAATCACCTTAATTTGAAAAGGTGAAAGCATTAAAACTTTTTGCACACTATGAACTTGGGAGTCCTTTATGTCATCTTCATTAGTCATATATAATTTCATCACTACTGAATCTTAAGTGATATTCACATAATAAAATTTCCTATATTTAGTCTTTCTATTCCCTCATTTTTATTTATGTTTATAGTAGAACATCTGGTTGACATTTTAAAGGTGCTTACACTGAAATAGGCTAACAAGTGTTATTGGAAACTGTGTATAACTAAAATTCATAAATCTCAAGATGTATAACAATGAGACTAAATGATGTTTACATTGTTAAAAAGAGATGACTTAAGTGATATAAACAAAATTCACTGTTAAATAGCTGTATATGACAAGAAAATACTTTCAAAATTGATATAAAAATAATCGATTATTATAGCAAATAGCAAAACATTACCTTAGAACAAAAGGTGTGTTGTAGAATGATATAAAAATCTGACTCAATAAATAATGGGTAATACTGTTTCTGGAAAGCAAATATTGTTTTAACTTCAGCTTTCTATCAAGTGAAGCAATTTAAATACAACCAAGATCAATGTTCATGAGAGGTTATGGCAGATTAGAGAGGCACCCAGCACTTGCCTGCATCTCCACAAGACACAACCAAACATCAGTTGTATAGCTGCATGTTGGGCTCAGTGGTTATGGGAGAGTGAGGGAGTTCAAAAGTAGACCCAGTGACCAGGTAAAGCCTAGAGATTTTGGATATTAAAATAGTTCAGAGAAAAAGAATGCCCCAGCACCAAGTGCTTGAGTCTCAGCAGGAGAGTGCCCCTTGATTGGATATAGGTGAAGGAAAGTTTCAGCAAAATCCACAAGTAAAGAATCCAGCATTTTACAAACATGTAATCTAAGCAAACAAGAGTTCTGCTATCTACATAACAAGCAGGTATTGAGGAAGAAGTTCTCTGTATTACCCAATGTATTCACACGGTACTGAAAGCAGGAGCCATCTTGAGAGGGGCCCTATTGTCTGAGTTTGCTGCTCTCGGGATCAGAAGTCCCTGCATTTTTCTATTTCCAAGACCCAGTGGCCTCTCCTCTGTATTGATCCAGCAAGTGGCCACCTTGTACAATGGTTTGGACTCACAACAGTGACTCAGACACAAATCCACTGAGAATTATACATGGTGGGAAACACAGAATGTGATGTGGTGAGATAGGAAGTTGCTTCCCTCTAAAACTGGCAATTTGGGAAAACTGCTATTTTTATACAGTAGAGTGAACAGTCACATTTAATTTAATATGGAAGCCAAGTTTGTGGGCTTTGAGATTTGGGACTGTGAGTGTCATGGAACCTGCCACCCCTCTCTGAGCACAAATCTTTGCAACTTTGTAGCTTCTCTCCACCCACAGGAGCAAGCAGGCTTGCACACCAGCATTTGCTCCATCCTGAGTGCAGTTCAGGGAGCTCCAGAGAGATTCTTGGCTTAACATGTTATGCATTCCCTGCTAGATAGTGAACAGTTCGCAGACGCTGCTTGTCCCAACCCTCAGAGCACATAGCCCTTTAGAGAGTCTTAGCCTAGTGAGATCCACATTCTGAAACTGACTCATTAACATGCTATGGCACCAGCACAGTCATGCCCTTGAAGTATACAACCCAAGAAACTATGAAGAGAATTATTACCTAGTGAGTTCAAAATTTCAAACTAGCTCATTCTAATGGGAAAAGCAGCTGAAAGGAACTCCAACCAACTGCAGACTCAAATAACTCCTGCTTGTCACCTGGTGAGCAGCATGCCAGAAAGAATTGGGTACATGAAAAACCTCTAGCGTTCACTCTGTTTTTTTCTCTTTCCTTTTTTTCTTTCCTCTTTTTGTTTTCTTTTGTCTTTTTTTCATTTTCTCACTATTTAATTTTTCTCCTTTACCTTTTTTGTAGTTTTCACTTTTGTCTTCCTTCTTTTATTGTCTTATTCTATTCTTTTACCCTTTCTTTGCTGTGGTTGTTGCAGCTGCTTTTTTGTTGTTTTCATCTTTTCGTTTTCTTCTTGTTCTGTAGATCAAGCCCATTTGTGCACATTGGGCAGGTGCTCTGCCACTGAACTATGCTCCCACCATAGATAAGGCTAATTGCAAGTAGTTCCAGCCATGACCCAGAACTTCTTGAACCTTAACAGATACTTCAACTTAGAGAATAGGAGAGACAAAGCCCCTAGCCAATGAAATGTCCCCAAGTAGGCACAGCACGTGGGGTCTGATGTTCTACTCCTGGATAGTCACATCCAAAGTAACAGCAAAGAGAAATAACACGACTATGGGGACCCTGAACCAATGAGTTCCTCAGAATCAGCTGCTCTCACATGTGATTAGACACTGACAACATGACATGTGAGTGCCAAACACAGCAAGCTCTTATCCTAGCTCTCACCTATCCACATGAAACACCAGGAACTGCACCAGTGTCTAAACAGAGAATAAAAACTTCTGGCCCTTTGCTACATTTGGAATAGCCAGTATCAGAATCTTTTTCAAGCAAAAGAGTCAAAATCAACTGTGCTTATGGAAAATGCTACCATCTAAGAAAGACTTCCTCTCCCATTGTAGGGATATCTACAGAGGTTGTACACACCTGCTCTGATATCTACATCATACTAACCTCAATTTCCTTAGGGTCCTTGGACCACCAAAAGCCTCCTCTTGGACAAAACTTTAACTTTAAAATTGATCACATGACCAAGAGCGTCTGACTTCTAAAAACAAGAAGATTCTACAAAGGAGAAAGGGGCGAGTTTCCCACACACAGTTATTTGCAATATTTATAGTGAGTTAGGGAGTGGAGAGGGCAGCAGTGTTAACTAGGGGAGCTCCCCCATTGTGTGCAAGAAACTTTCAGGAAAGGGAAATAAGTGTTCTTCTCCCAAAAGTGAGTATTCACTAATCCCATGGACAAGAAATATGCATGAATACAGTTCAGATTTTTTTAAAGGCACAAAAGGATATACCAAAAAACTTTAATAAAGGAATATAAATGTCCTAACATCTGGATAATTTTTGGCATCCCCTGTATGTACTGGACCCTAGACCCCATGAGCAATTTTTTGGAAAAATCTATAGAGGAGGGCATACCTGATTTTTCTTGAAATCTCTTAAATCGATCTAAGGAAGGAAGTGTGCAGCTTATTAAAATAACTTAGGCAAGGACTAATTTTTTCTCCCATTAGGTCTATCTTTGAGTGAGTTGTATATTTTCTCCCCTCTCTTTTGTCCTAAGAGGAGACTTTATAATGAATTTGTTTACCTTAGTCTCTAGTTTTGAGTTTTTTTTAATGCAATAATGGGTCTTATATCTCAGTCATCTTCCAGAACTGGATTTTCAAATGTAAACCAAATTCCTATTCATTTATTCATATATTAGAAAAGCATAGAATTTTTAAGCCCTGGTTCTACCTTTCACTGGAGCTATGACTAAAGGTAGTTGAATTTTTTGGTCATTGTCATTTAGATTGAACCTATTGCATCAAATAGCCTTGTCTTTGTTTAGTCTCTATTAGGTATCATTCCAATTCTACTTTGTAAATTTTATTAAATATATATTAAGTGTATATATTTATATATGTAAATATATATACATACACACACACCTTGATGACATTTTTAGAATGAAATAAGAAATATATAACTAATTTAAAATATATTCAGCAAAAATGAACTTAATTTTCATTACTTTTAGATTTATGTAAATAAATGTCAGTGAGATTCCTGTGTTTATTTGCATATGTAAAACAATAATTGTACAACAATGTGGAAAAATAGAAAGTCATACAAGAGAGTATGCGCTTGGATGGTATCGTGGAATGGTTGGAATTACACACACTCAGAACTTTTTTGTTGACACACAGAAAGTGTCTAACTATTATACACTAATCTATCACTACTGAGTGTGTAGTTTACACACCAGCAGCATCACCTAGGAAATTCCTAGAAATTCAAGTTTGGAGCCACACCCCAGATGTACTGAATCAGCAATTAAATTTTAACAAGGTCCCCCAGTAGTTTACATGCGCATTATCTGAAGAATCACTATATTAATCCCTGTTGTAAATAATTGAGAATCTAAACCTAAAAATTAAGCACAGACCTTCTTGACTTACCTCAAGGAATAGGAGTTGAAGAAGGTCTGGAAAATAATAAAGTTAACTTTTGGAGGAGAATAAAGGGCTTCCATATGTGGAAAGGCTAAGGGATCACTTGCAAATAGGCTAAATGAAAGATGAAGCAGCACTGATCAAAGCTTATAAAACCATGAAAGCAGAGAGCATGGTCACCAATATCAGTTTCAGTGAATGGTCTGTGCGTGAGAAATTATGTCCGTCCTCCTTGCCAACACATGTAGATTAAATGTCTGCTACCCCGACAACAAACCACCTGTTTGTAGTTTCTAAGGGGCTTACCTGCAAGCTAGGCTCAGTTAGGACTGAATCTCAACCAAGTGAGAGGAATATGAAGGCAGTGGAGGCCAAGACAGTGAGCTGGCTCTGTGTCAAGTTCTCCTTCAATTCCCTCTCCATTGCCAAACACCTTTCCTCCTTATACTTCAAATATGGCTCTCAGCAATTACCTTTTCCTGCCTGCCAGTAATGTCAGATTATTTAGCTGGACTTGGGCACTATATTTTTCTGCTCACTGGTACAGATGTTTTCTTGATGTCTTTTGCTTATCTGATCGCTGACTGACAACTGCCTAGACTCCTCAGCTTATCAGCCTCTGACATTCCTTCAGGTCACTTTGGCTCTTGTTGCCTGGTGATCCAGAGTTATTAGTTAGAGGGCACTCCTTGTACCCTAGAGCACTGAGTTCATTTTAACGATGGAAAGCATTTCTTCATATAATAGTAAATCCTGTAAGTGATAAACTACAGAACTATAAACAGGTTAAGGAACGTTATACATTAAAATCCATGGAAAAACTTAAAGAAAGAGATGAGAATTAAATATTTCTGATTAACATAGAGGAGGACCTTCTATAAAACAGCCCTAAATGGCCAGAGAAAACACTGAGATGAAACATATTCTCATCCAGTATGACATATTTTATAGTCTAATTTATAAGTTAATATTATCTTCTTCTAATGTATTTTTATGGTTGAAGAAACGGGGACAAAATAAAATATTTACTAATATTTAGTATAGGTATTTTTTCTCAATTATTTCTAAAAACATGGGAGATCATTTCCCATATACTCAATATTGTAGCATTCTTTAATGATGTTTACCTTAACCAAATTCTCCTTTCTTTTTCACAAAATTTTGGAAACAGATGGGTTGACAAAAATGTAAAGGAATCTGTGATATGAGATATTTATATAAAAGGACATTTATAGAACTGAGTTTGTGGGCAAGCAAGCAATATAATTCAGAGCAGGATTTTAAAGGAAGAGAAAAATGGGAAACAAGTAGACTAACATGTACAGGTTACATGTTATGGACTAGGTACAGGATCTATGCTTAAAAACAGCCAGATAATAGCCTATAAAAGACTTTTCCAGTATAATCTTTGAATTTCAAAACATCTTTAAGGTCAAGAAAAACTATTTGGTGGTACCTTTCTGGTTTTGATTCCTACATTAGCTATGGGGAACTGGCATAATACTCCTTTCAGCAGAACTAACCCTCACCTCCCACCAGCTTGTACACAAGGAAGGCGAAAGTAATAAGGAGTTGAGAGCAATGACAGAGTTCATTTTCAGAGTGGTCAGTGCATCTGTCCCATTCTGAAGTGCAAGGACAGGGCAGGCTTCCTTCTCAAGCCAAGAGATTTCACGGAAACTTCAGGAGAATATGATAAATGTTTCCTGGTATTTGATAGGTAAACGGTCAGGTCACTGATTTATCCATGCAAACTACAAAGAAGGAAGATAATCATTGGGAGGATAATCAAAGTCTTCAAGTTTCCCAGCCTAAGGTAGGCCCAGCTGGTTGAAATATTAATTGGGAAGTTGTGATATGATGCTGAGCAAGACTTTTGATAGTAGGAAAAAAGAGACTATTTATCACCTCAAACCATCTGGAAAACCTTTGAGCCCTGAATGACTTTCACAAAAAAAAAAAACATCAAAACAGGGATTGCAGTTGTTTCCTGTTTTCCTACTAAGCCTAATTCATCTTACTAACTGGGTTACACACATATTTCTAATCCAGGTAACATTAAAATTCTGTCCATTGTCACATACCTTTAACTGTGCTTTTTTAAAAAAAAATCTATAACTCTTGCACTCCTTTAAATAAATCACACTGTAAATAAATTTATTGCAAATTCATATAACTACTTCACTGTCTAGTTCCTCACTATTCCCCTCAAATACAACTATAGCCAAACAATTTACATCATGTTCAATATCATTTGGTTACTGTTTTACTTTATCATCTTGATTCTTAACTTGTTCTCATCATATATTATCTACATATTTTGCACAAGTCATCTCAGCTGAAATAGTATAAGTTGAATTCCTCGTGTGTCAGTCATTGTGGAAAGGACATAATTTGAAGGATCTAGAACCACTGATATTAAGAAGCTAATGGGCATGATACACACACAGGTACATTTGTTATTAAATGCAAAGAAACGTTTGGCAATTGTATAAATGTAAAGAAATTTAAAGACTTTCAGCAGATCAGAGGAAAGTTTCACTATTTATGACTAGAGCTCCACTCTATTAACTCTTTCATCTTTTGTAGTACTGGGTATGGAACCAGAGCCTTGCACATACGCGACAAGTGCTTTACCACTGAGCTACATCCCAGTCCTCATGCATTCTTAAAGGAAGAAAATATTGGTTATCTTTTTTATCTGTAAGGCACAGATATAGTTACAGTAACTATATGTATACAGTCTGTTGTATTCAAAATTCATTGGATGATAATCAGTAAAGAATATCTGCAAAGGCTCCTAGGTGTTTGAGAGAGGTATAAGAATGGAAAAATTACGAGAAACATTGGACTAGAGCAATAGGTGAGAATGGCCCAGAGAATTGTTAATGTTATTATTTCGAACTAATCATAGATTTACAAAAAATAGAAAGTTGTAAAGCTAGCACAGATAGCATCTATATATCCCTCACCTAATATTTCCTAAACCAACATGTTTACAAAAGCATAGTATAATGATCTAAGCCAGGAAATTAAATTGATCCACTATTATTAATTAAAAACTTTAATTCCACAAGTTTTCCCACAAGTGACCTTTGTCTAGAATCCTACATTGCATTTAATTATTTCTCCTTAGTCTCCTTCTTAACCTGGGGTGAGTTTATGCCCTAGGAAAGATTGGGCAGTCAATGTTTGGAGACATTTTTGGTTATTACAACTGGAGAAGTGCCACTGGCATCCACTGGGCAGAGGCCAGAGATCTGTTAAATGTACTCTAATGGAAAGGACAGTTCCCCCAAGCAAAGAATGACCCAGCATATAATGTCAAGAGTGTCCCAGTTAAGAAATGCTGAAATGAGGAAACAGTGTGTGCACAGACTTCAAGGTGTGAATGATGCGTTGTAGGTTTGAGAGAATAGTTGCACAGTACGAGAATGCAAATGCATAGCTGATATGTTGGAAAGGCTCACTTCAGCAAGCAATTATTTTGGAAATTCAGTTTAATGTCAGCTTGGGGAGAAATTTGAATGCAATGCTAACCAATTTAAGCCTTATTTGTGTAATAATTAACACTTGTAGCAGTAGCAGTATTAGTTGTTGCTTGGCCTTTTTTTAGAGTGAGTGATCAGTGTCCAATTTCTCTCATGATTCGGGGCCTTTCTATTGCATGCAGTGTCTCTGTGATGCAGCACATCTTCTCATAGTACAAAAGCCAAAAGAAAATATTCCTTTCTTGTCTTGCACTAATGGTGCCCTGCAGCAGCAATAGCAATATTCTGACCAGAACATTCCTGCTAAAATACAGTTATTGTATTTCCAGGAAAGTCTTCCCAACTGACCTTTCCCCCATGCATTTTTCAAATCTAGTTCTCCAGCCTCCCATTAAGTCTGTCATTACATTCAATTTTCATTGCTGGAGAACTAGGATTGGTTTTTGAGCTTGCAGTCAAGAGCCCTGACTGATACAGTGGGTCATGACCTAAGGTTTTTCTAGAAAAGGACTGATGCCATTGTAACTCTGCATTAGGATGTTCACTCTGACATCAATTTGTAATGTGGATGGGGGAAAAAAAGTGGGATCAGAGGTAGTAAAAGAAATGTATTAGGGTAGTTTTGACAAGACATAATGAATTATGAGCTTGAACCACTGCAGCAGAGGAAAGAAAGAAAAACACATTGTGATTGTGAAGGTATAATTGATAAATTTCTGGGACTTGGTGATTGCCTGAGTGAGAAGAAAGGATATAAGAGAGGAGATGTTTGATGCCTCTTGAGATAGTACCATGAATAGAACAATGGTTCTACTACAGGAAAGCAATGCTGTGAGCCAGGAAGAGACATCTGGTAGTGTTACAATATCAAAAGTAAGGATTTAGGGAGATAAAATTATAACCATGTGGAATGCTGTATTTGAAGTCCCAGTAAAATATACTTACCATTTAGTTTTGCTTATACTCTGTAATATTTATTTCTGGTCTCCAAATAGTACTAACCCATAGAATAATGCCTTCAAAAATAAGGACATGAAATACCTTTTTCACTAATTATAACATTATTGCATATAAAGTAATTATATCAAAGTTATAAATGTATAAGAACTGTTGACTAATAAAAATTCCTAAGTAGAATTTTCATAAATTTTATAATACAAGGAATATGTTATAATAATAAATAGATCAGGATATATCTCAGTACATTTCAAAATTCTCATAAAACATAGGTGAGCTATAGTATATATAATTTAAGAAGAAAAATGGAAAATAATAAAAAGTAGAGTTTTTTTTAAAACTAGTTTTGAACCTTTATTTACTCTGTTGTGAAATAACCGTACACTTAGTTTGCTCAAAATAAAATGGACACTTAATTCCTTCAAGATTAACCTCTTCTTTTTACTGTGCTCCTTTCTCATCCCCATCTGATGATGACATTAATGGGTAGCAAAATAACTGGGAAATATATCAAGCAAACTGAAATATTTGCCTAAAAAAAAAAACAAAGCAACCATTCTCTTTAATAATTCTACTACCTTAGAAGGAAGTCAAAACAGATCATCTGATTCAGGCAAAATTATCATAATGAAGAATTATTTTGAAGGAACTTCTGGGAAAATGCTCTTTCTTTATTGCCAAGGATATCCTTCCCAGGAGGTAGTAGTAGCTCCAAAATTTGTAGCCAAGAAACATATTGTTCTTATTACATAAATATTAAATAATGGATCTCAATGTTTAAATTCTCTCTGCATTATTTAATGAAATAGACCAATATTTATCAATTTTCCCCTAGAACTTTAGATTTTAGCTTTAATCATCCCAACCAAAGATAATGTTTGGGATGAAAAAATTCTCAATCTTCCAAGATGTCTCAGTTAACATTTGTCCCTCTGTAAGTTTATACCCTCTTTCACTCCATCCATAAGGCACTTTTATGAGTATATGGAGCTCATCGTTTCAAGTAATTGTAAGGCAATTAAACTAGATGAGCTATGATAGATTTGTATTATTCCTTTCATCTGTTTCTTCCTAACTGCCTTCTTAATCAAAAGTAATAGAAATAGAGCTTCTTTAATATATCTTAAAGTTGAAAAAGAGACAGATACTCATTTGCTTTAACAATTGTCTACTGTATCTCACCATAGCTTATATATATAGAAAATCAATCACTTGTAATGCAACGATTAAATCCCTTGTGGTGTACAGTGTGTACTTGGTTAGGTTCTCCTAATATCCATAAGCATTGAGTTCTCCCAACATCCCTTAGCATCTTTCTCTACTTCTCTCTACTCCTTCTCCACTAATAAGCAAATGTGAATGAGACAGAAAATGTCTAACAATTCAAGCTGAGACCAGGCACTAGGGGAAGTGGAGACTTGGTGGGGAATATAAACAACAGAGACAAAAGGACCAAGAAACAATGCTGGGAGTAGGCAAAGAACATGGCTGTCACAAGAAGCACAATTAATAATTACTTGGAGGCAGATTGTCTTTAAATGCAAGTGTACATTCAATCACACCAATCATCAAATATAATCAATTAATGCAAAAAGTGTTGGGTGTGCTTGTGCACCCCAACTAGCATTCAATGTGCACTAATTAAAAACTGTAGGTAAATCACACTATCCTAGGGCAACTAAACACTACAAGCAGTTGACACAATCATAAGGCAATCATGAGCCTCAAAATACTTCCAGTGCCATGCGACTTCTCTTAGCCAAAGAGCAGACATTGTCTTTGTCTGATGGTTCTCTTCAGCTGACAGTTAGATGTCAGGGAATGGTGGAGTTGATCCAGGGATGGACAGCAAGGCAGCCAATCTCACTGATGTCTTGGAGCAAAACCCCCAATAAGGCAGGATAAGCAGTTTAAATACAGTTTCAAGTTGATGGCGTAGCTGGTGATTGGTTACACCCAGTGAAACTCAATGTCCATTGACTATGTCCAGTGAGATAATGTAATTGCAACTGGGCATATTCTTTGCACATGTGCATGGAACTGTGCTCCCTATCAATTGTAACCAGTCATTGCTAAGCATGCCTATGGTTAGGTGCCTTTTACAGCCCCTTATTGATTGCAAGCAGGTATGACTAAGCATATCAATGGCTGCTGTTCCTTATGGGCAGCAACTTAGTGAGTCCCCAGCATGTCCAGGAATGTCTATGGCATATGCTTCTTACAATGGCCCAACAGGAAAGCTCTCTCAAACATAAAGGTACCCACACAGTAGCTTCTGAGAGTCTTGGAGTAAGGCTGACATGTCAGAGAATTAAGCTGGGGACAAAAAACACACTATCTCTACCATATTGTAAAATGTGCTGTGTGGATTGGTATATTTAGTGGTTTTGCTTGAAAAAAAAAGGCTACATTTTCTATAATTTTTGCTTATAATCAAGCTTATAATATAGGTTCCATTACCTAAAGGTGTTGCCATTTTGAGGTGGCACTCTCTGAAATTATTGTATGTGACAAAATATTTGGCTTGGCTTTCTTCAAATTATGCCAAAGAACTAAAGCTTGTTAGACATTACTAGAACAATTAATATTAATACAAGGTATGAAAAAGTACCTAGTATTGCCATGGATTTGTTAAAGTGTTTGTAAGTGCTATCTGTCACCATAACCTCTAAAAGGAAAAGAAACACAGGAAACTGAACTTGTTCCCTGCACCAGCCACAGAATAAACACAACATTATAAAGATAGAACTGTGTCTTATGTAAATTTACCAAGGGAAGTTAAGAGAGACCACTAGGAAATGCCAGAGGAAGGCAAACTCTGTAAAGGAGCCCATAAAACCACACGTTTAAGAGAGTTTGGGGAGGAAGTTATACCCCTGCTATAGAAAAAAAATTGACACATTTCAAGAGATGGGAGGATAAGCTGAGTAGGCATCAATTCGCTGGTGGCTATTTTGAGCCCATCATAATTTCAAGCTACTATAACAAAGTACCAGGGATGAGGTGGCTTATTAACAACAGAGCTTTATTTCTCATAGTTTTTGAGGATTAAAGATCACAATCAGGATGCCAACATAGTCAGGTTTTAGAAAGGATTTGTTTCTTGTTTGCAGACTGGTAGGTTACTTTATATGCACATGGTGGAAAGAAAGGAATGGAACTCTCTAGATTGCCTTTTATGTGGGGGTTCCATCATGAAGACTCCATTCTTATGAGCACGTCTTATGAAATTTGAGGAAATACAAAGATTCAGTCTATAAAGAGCCCTAGGCTGATGGCCTGAGATTATATTAGGCCAAGCAGAGAAGCCTGCTTGGTTATACCCATGTTCTAAAAGTTGAGAGATTTGCATATGACCTAGATCAGAAGTTCAGGAAAGAAAAATGGGTTTGCAGAAAATGAAAGACCCTGCTCTTGAGGTTTTGTAAGGTTTAAAATTCTGGAACAGATCCCTATCAGTGTATGAGATATTTCTGAACTTAAAGTGAGTAATTTTAGAGAAGATTCAGAGTAAAGGAAGAAAATTCCAATTTTCAATTTCCAAAGAAGTAATAATTAGAATGCTTTTTCTATATTTTACATGAAATGATTAGAGGACAAAAGCAGCATGGAATCAAACATTTTAAAATTATAACCAGGAGCTAAAAATCGAACTCAAGGACTATAATTTGTTCAAAATTGTCCTTTAGTTCTTCTAACAATGAAGTTAATTTAAGTGACAGAATTGAAAACCAAAGATATCCAGACTTGTAGACTGCCTCATTTTATTCCCAAAATAAGTTGGGCAAATATCACAAACAATATGCCCTCTCAAGAAATTATTTCTTACTCCTGGGGAAAATCACAGGTCTTGTGATTGTTCATGAAAGAAACCAGAGTCCGAAGCCATTGCCAGCCAAGTTTCTTCATAAAATTTTGCCACTTTGACATTTCCTCACTGAATACTCGGAATCCCTTAGCCTAGGTCAAATCAGTGAGAAGTTTGACAATCCAAGTATAGTTTCAATAAATGGCTTAGAACACTTGCTGAAAATCTATAATCTTTAGGATTCTAAAATGAATAACACAGAATTTGCAATGATGTGTTTTCACATCCACAGCCCAGTTGTGCCAGGACAGTAGGATAGGTTTCAGGCCAAAGAAAGCACTTGGAGATGACATGGAGGACATGTGATCTATTGGGGAAAGTCTACAAGACTTCAGTGACTGGTCCAAGAGGAGTTCAGTGGTGACAGGCTGAATAGGCAGCACCCCCATCCCTCAAGATGTTTGCTAAGCAGTGCCTCTTCGCTCTGGGGTCATTTTGTCTAGTTGCAATTGACTGAATGAGTGACACGTATCCTTTCCCCCATGCCCTCAGTTCTGTACCAGGAGCCACTCAGAGAAGGGTTTTATATGTTAGGCTGCAGAAGCAATGACATCATCAGCATTAGCTCAGTTAGCTTGCATGATCAGAATCCCAAGGAGCAACTGTCCTGTTTTACATGCTGGAAAATAGTTTTTTCAATGGTGACACTAACTTGCCCTAGTTCCCAGTGTGTATGAAAGTAAGTCAGGGTCCTTAAAATAATATGCATCTGGACATTTGACCCAGGCTTGCTCCCATTGTTCCTTTGACTTGGTTAGGTTTTGGGGAACAGAAAAGGTACATTCAGGGACATGGTATTTTATTGTCCACCCTTTTGTTTAAAGATGATGCATAAGTTCACCCTGGATGCTTATTATGAGCTTCATAAACTTCCCAGTCATGCAACAGAAACTGACTATTGTCAAGAGCCCTATAGTAGAAATTGGTTAGATACCCAACCTATTTTCTGTTGTTAAGCATGCAGAAATATTTCCTGGCCTCTCTTGAAGGTAGCTCAGAGTCCTGTATGATAAGTTTTGGCCACCAAAATATGAATAAAAGTGATATTTGCTTCTACTGTCTTGTATACTAAGATCTCCCAGATGTATTCAACTAGAGCTCTCCCCACTCTCTTTCCTGAGGATGAATGCAAAAGACATAAGCATGGCAGAGTCACAACATGATGAAAAGAGCTAGAATCTCTTCGTCAGAACCTTGGAGGAAAATCTTGCTCAGGAAAGACACATAACCTGCATCAGACTATGCTATGAATATGAAAATAAATGTATGTATGTATGTGTGTGTTAAATCCCTATTGTTTGGGAATTATTTTCTATAGCAACTAGCATTAAGTATTCTGTCTGATACAGACAAGTTTTAAACTGTTTCCCCAAGGTAGTCTAGCAACTTTAGGAATCATGGCTCATCCATGTCCAAAATCCATCAAAACAGATAAAAGATGAGCATTTATATATACAACAACTACTGATTGTTCTGTCTTTACAATAAATAGCCTAAGCCTGGCAACATATTGTGTCACCAAGAAGGCCGTTTTAATAACCTCAGCATATTTCACCAAGCCTTAGAAGTCCCCAATTATGAATGATACAGAAAGACATTTCCTCAGCTTATGAATTTCTTATTCCATCTATATTCAGAGCAAGGGAGATAATCCAATAGTTGTTTACTATGGAGAAACTGTTTCAATTGTTAAATATGGTAAACTCTTTATCCCCCCAAGGGCAAAAATTAGAAAGATTTAATGGAGTGCTATGAAAATATGCTAAACACTGACCTGAGAGTACAGAAAAAAGTACAGAACCAACATGAATTTTTCCTTAACCCATGTTTGCAGGGCAACTAAGAAGGATTCAAATGGTCTTACTATTAAGCTTGGAGATTTGGTTCCATTTGAATATATGTCAGAGAGAAAATTAATCCAAACTGGGCAGTTATAAGTAAATAAATTAAAAATGTGAATTTTAAACATTTATCATATAGCAACTTATGCTAGATTTTATTTAAATAACATTTGACACTTATGCTGAATAACATTTACAATCAAGGAGCTATTTTTTCCAAGTGGGATGATAAAAACAAAAACATTAAAGATGTTTCATCTACAGAATATATTAATGAAATAACTCAAAAATATTCCTTTTAAAATTTCCTTATCCAAATTATACCAGCCAGAGGTTGACATACTTCTGAAGGTTCCCCATAATGATAACCAAGATGCCACCTATAAAACACTAAGCTAAGTAAGACATATATAATATAGATAGGAAACCAATAAAAATGAATTTAGGGATACGGTTTCTTTGGAGGTATATTATTGTTTCGTTCTTAAATAAAGGGGCTGTCTTGATTTTAATTGAAGGGGCTGCCTCTGACATGCCTGACAGTATGGATTTCTAGAAGGTATAATTACCTTTGCAACTAATCCTCCTCTACTTTGGGAAAAGTATCAGGAAGAGCCATTTAGTTACATATGTATACATAAGATCATTCTGGGAGAATTAGTATTGTTGTACTTTCAGAGAAAGTTATTTGTTTGTCATTCAGGGATAGAACCTGAAGTCACTTACATTGGAATAGAGGTATTAATGGATTCTATATGGTATATTCTAAAGAATTTATCTATTCTTCAGCCAGGCAATAATCCTGTAATGATTAATTTTTCGTTGAAGTGTGCTACAGATCTAAACCAAGGTCTCACTCATTCTAGGCAAACTGAACTGGAATGTTGATAACCTTTACCATAGATTATTTGGGAGAGATAGCTGATATTTGCTGGGGACTTCTCTTTGCACAATTAATTTCCCTTGTTCATTGGATGTATATCTATGTGAATGACAAGGGCTCCCATTACACATTGAAGACAGTAGCAAAGTGTCAGCAAACTATATAGGTGATTTTCAATTTATCCTGACCTTTGTATCTTGAGGGACTATAGTGGAGCATATAGACACAGTCAGTTCACAATGATCCAATCTACTTTGTCTTCCCAGATCTTTGATAATAATGTGAGATGGCAATGAAATATTCTTCAGGCTAGAAAGACTTTTCAATGACAGTACCCAGGATTGATTCAAAATGATCTTTCATGGGCTTTCAAAAGTATACCAGGAAGAGAAGCTGGGGTGTAGAATGAGATTCCCTCAACTCATAGAAGGAATGATTATTCCCTCCATAGTGATTTGAAAGCAATTAAATAAGAATCAGGGCAGTATTGATTCTTACATAATTTTATAAAGAACTTGAGGTTGGTGAAGCCAGACATATTAGTGCCCCCAATTCTTTTCTGGCCTTTTTGTTTTGTTTTGTTTTCAGTACCAGGGATAGAACTCAAGACCTTGCCCACACTAGGCAAGTGATATACAACTGAACTATATCTCCAGCCCCCAAATCCTTTCTTAAATTACAACAACTCATGGTCATGACCCCTTTCCCTGATGCTGTTCATGGGTTTTTGTTATCCATAATTTTATTGTGCCCTGCCTGCAGGAAGAAAGGAGCAAGTAAAGCCTAAGCATTATTTTTAAGACTTACTTGAACAAACATGGTATTTTTCTCCTTTAAAATGGTCTCCTAAGTACATTCTAAACTGGACCTGACACCTGGGTAATCCCTTAGAAGTACACCAGGCCTATTATAAAGGAATCTTACTTTATCATAAGGAGATATTTTTGCCGGAGGGAGACAGTTTGGCCACTTTGCTTCAAAGCTGACTTACTTCCACTCCACTAGCTCTAATTCTTAGTATATTGTAGCCTTTAGCAAAGTAGCTTTAGCAAGAAATAAGGAAATGCAATGAAGAACAAAATCATCAGGGGCAAAGAAAATAGCCTTTTGAGCTCTCATTCATTTCTCCCTACGACAAAAAATATATATATAAACTTTATCAGGTTGTTTCAAATCAATTTCTACTCAACTAGTTAATAGCATGAAATAGACATGATGAAGCTCATTTCTGTAAACGTCCTCATTTCTTCTTTCATGTGTAAGTATTTTTCAGCTTCAAAGTTCAATACGTAAAGCAAGCAAGTTGACAAGTCAAGCCTTATTTGTTGTCATAAGCAAAACTGGAGTGCCTTTTCTCTCGATCTTGTCACATCATTAACTTAGAGCACAACACAGGAGAGATGCTATACTGTTAAAAAATAATGTCATTGCAGTATTGATTCTTACACCAACCATGAGAAAAGAATTAGCACTACTTCTCACTTTAAGTTAAATAGAGGGGATAGAAGGTGTGGGAACATGGTTGAACACCTGGAAAATATTAGGCAGAATCAAATAGGCACATGTTAGTCTTTCTATCTATACCATACTACAGTGAACATTGTCTTTGATTTATGTATGTTAGCTTTTTTCTCCTTTAAAAAATTACTTAACTCAAACATTCTGCAAATTCAGACAGAAGAGATCAATAATAGTGCCAACTAACATGAGAAATAGAACATAAGTATAGTAGGTCACATGGCATTGAATCTGCTCTTTAAAAGGTTTTATATTATCTCTCAGGCCTGGTTAACTGTCAGACTAAAATTTCTTCTGGAAAGACAATCATTGTGTTTCAGGTGCACTTTTAAGAGAAAAAAATATATATAGTAAGGAAGAATTACCAAGAAGTGCAGAAAATAAAACTTCCTATGTTAGGCAGTTAAATAATAAATTGCTCGAGGCCAGAAATGTGGAATACTTTATGTCAACTGGAGAATTGTGGTTATTAAAATGATCTGTCAATATAAACAAAGCAAAGTTTAGGTGATGAATAGCTAACAGCTGCACCTTTACTATGTAGTCAGGAATTTATAATGAGATTTAGGTACTGTTTTTCTTTTCTTTTCACTTTTTTTGGTAAATAAACAGGGAAGCTTGGGAAAAGAATATTCAAGATTAGACTTTGCAGTGGATTTTATTCTAGGTTTTAAACGTAGAATATTTATGTTTATGATGAAATTTCTGGGAAAAAGCGATGTATTTCCTATGCTCATCCTGTCCTTTTGGCAGCCCTGAACAGTACATGAAGGCCTCACTGAGAAAACAAGTAGCAGATACAAATTATGCCCAGGGGTCAAGGGTAGACTTTTTCAGATGAGGAATACAAGCAATAAACTGTTTTTTATAGAGTAAAACAAAGACAAATTTTAAAATCTATATAAATCCATTAATATAAAATCCATTGATATCCTTTGGTTTATATATATAGATATATATATATATACACACACACACACATAATATATATCACAAAATTAACATTAGGATCAAATATTCAAAGAAACATTTTAATTGTCTAATTCCCATATTGTATTTCTAAAAAAAAAAAAAAAAAAACACTTTGATCCCAATTTTCTTAAATTCTAGGGAAAATGAAATAATAATTGAAGGAACCATGTTATAGTTAGCATTTGTCTATAGGTAATTTTTTCACTTCTTAGTCTTTATTCTTTTTGAATATTGTAGCTATAGCCCTTAAATTCCTAAATTAGCTTTTCCCAAAAAGTCTGACTCAACTCAGATTTTACATATACCAGCTTCATAACAGCAATAAATCTTATTTGTCCAATCATGTTCATTCTCTGAACTTGTATCTTTTCTTTGTGAAGTCCATTATCTCAAAATTACCAGGAACACAAATTGTTACAGTTTCGATATGAGGTATCTCCCAAAAGCTCACATGTGGGAAAATGCAAGAAATTTAAGAGGTGAAATGATTAGTTATAAGAGCCTCAACACAACTAGTACATTGATCCCCTCATAGGGATTAACTGGGTGGGGACCATATGCGGGTAGGTTGTGACTGGAGGAGGTGAGTCCCTAGGGGCAGGCCTTCAGGGTATGTATTTTGTCCCTGGTAAGTGTAGTTTTCTCTTTGATTCCAGGTTGCTATGTCCTTAGCTACTTTCCTTTGGCATGCTTTTCTGCCATGATGTTCTTCCTTATCTCAGGCCCTGAGCAATGGAGTCGGCCATCTATGGACTGAGACTTCAGAAACCGTAAGAGCCAAATAAACTTTTTCTCCTCTAAAATTGTTCTTGTCAGGTCTTTTGGTCACTGGGGCAAAAGAGCTGACTAACATAGAAATATATGCCGTAAAGCAGGGCTTATTAAAGTTTCCTGAAGCCAAAGAGAACATGTACCAGAGCTACTATGAGGCAAGTTGGGAAAAAAGAGATGAAGGAGAAGAGGATCTATGAGAGGGCTTTGTCTAGTGCTGGTGGATTTGAAGAGAAATATGGAAGAGGTGGCTTGTATTTTAGATGAATGCCTTCAAGAAGTGGAACAACTCTGCATCCGAATATTTCAGTAAGCTTTACTCAAGAGATGGGAGAAGAGAAAAATAGCTGGGGATGTCATAGGTAAGACAATAGCAATCACTCTGGAGAAAACAATTGTTGGTCATTATACAGCTATGATGTGGTCTTCCATAGGATTCTGTTAGAAACTGGTTTTCTGCTAGATTTCCCCCTGATCTATTGGCAAGTAGTTTCCTATAGAAATAACTGAAGTCATATCATCAGCAGAATCAATTTTTACTTTTATTCATATCTTGTTCCTGTTTCACAAAGTCTATGCTACAAATCTCAAGTTTTTGTTTATTCACTGGATCCCAGTATCTTATTTGTTTCAGTTTCCTGTTCAACAAACTTCTGAATTGACATTTGACTGGAGATGTAATGGTTTTGCACATTTCTTCCTCATATTAATGGCTTTTTTGGATTCTGTTGCCAAACTATGTCACTTGCCAGGACATCTCACTGCTTTAACTGCAGAACATTTTATTTGCCCAAACTTCCCTTTTGCCTTCTTTAGGAACTTATCCTGATTTACTGGCTTATCTTTTTGTTCTGTTGATCTCTCTTGCCTAACCATGAACTGGAGCCCAATAGAAAGAAAAAAAGCACAAACAGAAGATTGAAATATTTGGTCTAAAACATAAATGTGTATTTTGTGTTTTGGAAGTTGACAATTCATGCCACGGGAAATACTATTGAATAATTTATACTTATTAGTTTGTTTTTAAAAATCAAAACATTTGCATACTAAATTAACCTGAAAAAATCACTGATGAAAAGGTGTTTCTTCTTTGTTTAAAAACAAAACCAAGATAGTTTTAGTTTGAGCTTTGCTATGCTATTAAAAGGTGATTCTAGAAAAACTTACTTAAGCTCTTCGTTCTTTCATTTACTTCCTCTGTAAAAACAGATAAAATAATAGTCAAATCTCATAAGATCGGTGGTAGGTATAGTATATATCATGACAAATAGTACCTTGTCTTTGTTTTTTTGTTTGCTTTTGAACAAAGGCGATTTCTGAAGATGATGTCATTAGAGAAAAACTTAACTGAGGTTACCTATAAAATTACTATTAGAATTTTTTCTAGAAAACATACTTCAAAAATTTTTTTTTCTTTACAATGAAGTGCTTTTTAAGGAAATGCCATTGAACATGAATACATATGATGACAAGAATGGAAATAATTCAATAACGTAATGTCTGATATAATACAACTAAGGTCTTCTGATTTGAGTAACAGTGATGTTGTCGTGCTAACACATTCTTAAGTGCCATTGTTAGATAATGCCATTGTTTAAATCATTTAGAATTCTGCAATTTACATGTGGCTGGAGGCCTTAAAAGTAAGTGCCCATTGTAAATCAAAGGAATAAAAATAATGGCTTTAGACATTATCAGCAAATAAAATATGACTATTAAGTTATCTTAGTCACTTTTAAACTAATACTTATATATGAAATGTATTATTAGGTTGCTTCCCTGAAACATTTGCTTTAATCCAGTATTTTAAATCATCCACTCTTACTTAATGCATTGTATTAAAATATGACATATTTTGCCATTCCTTGGAAAAATGATTTGAATGAGACAGGTTCTATCTATTTTATTATTTGACTCCAAATATTGTACTAGATGTAAACATGTAAAACATGACTTTCTCAGTCAGATAAGGTGACAGTTTTCTGTGCCTTGCTTAGCAAGTCCTCAGCACAACTGAACTCCATCATCTCCTTCAATTTGTTTACACAATTTTATTTTCTTATCAGCCCATTCAGCACAGTCCCCAAACATCAGAACAGAAGCCTTCTATTGTAGGCTTTACCTTTATCGAATTCCAACAAGCATTCTCCACCTAAACATTTCTTAAAATTAACTTTAAATCTTTGCCTGAGGGAATTTTTTTTTCTGACTTCCAATTTTCCACTTCTGTGGTCTTCTCTTTGCTTCCACATATTCAGAAATGTGCGAAGCTGATAGGGACACATTTGGAAAGACAGTGCCATGTGGGTCCTCTGCTTTTCCAGGTGGCTGCTCTGGGCTGGTGTGGTGTGTGGTTTGTCCTGGTGGTGTCTACCTAACAAGGCAGGAGAAAGTGTTCTAATGTTTTAGGTGTCTCTGAGACACCTACACATTAAAGTCTCTCCTTTGTTTTTTAACACCAAGACAGATTGCCAGGAAAATGAATTTTAAATAACAGTCACAAAAAACACTTCCAACGTAGATGACATAAAAGGCTCTTACTAAAGTAAATCATATCTTGGCAACTTAATGTCTTGCAGTAATGAGAAAATTTGAAGTCATTCCTAGGGACAATAGATCATACAGCTGTGTCCTTAACACAAGCTTAAGATAAAAATGAAAAAAAAAAAAAACATGTAATACCCATTAACAGAGGAAACAGCTATGAAAATAAAACATACATGAAGGTATACTAAATCAAAGATTTAAATGGCTTAAAAATAGTACTATTAAAAAATGGGAAGCAATCTTAGGCATGGGAAAATTCCTTTAAAAAATTTACAGTTCAGTAATCCTCAAACCCAGCTTACCCCAGGCAAAGTCTTGTGGCACGAAGTGAATATGTGTGGTTGCTAAGACAGGTGAAACTGAGCCTTAAAAATAAGATGTGAAACTCGCTTCTTTGGATTGGCATTTCTCTCTGTGAAGTGCAGGTGGTCTAGCTTATTCATCAATGGATGCCTGGGAAAATAGTCGATCATGTGTAGAGCATGAATGTTATCAATTCATAGTAGTTAAAAAGTCAAAGACATATTTATGCATAACAAACTCAAAGAAAACTGAATATTAAAATTAAATGTCAATTTATTTATTACTCCTAAGTATATGGAGAGGGCATTAATTAATTTTTCTTTTTTTTTTTTTTTGCTCTCATACCCAGGCAGAAGTTGTTCATGTGGAAAACCTATAAAATATGGAAAACCCAAAATGAAAAATAAAAATCAAACACAGGTGCACCCAGAAATGAGTACTGCCAGCTTTTTGAAGTACCTGTCCAGCCTTTTGATTCATACTTTTTATTATTTTATACATTATAGGTTATGCAATATTTATAAGGATATTAATTTTAACAATAGAAAAACTGATTTCTTATAATACTATGTTTTAGCTTACAGTGTTTGATTGAGCAACATATAATAAATATTATTCATGTGATGGAATAACAAAATGTATGATTCCTTCTCCACAGTTTATGTGGTACTTGAAATGAAAGAGGTGACACATCTCAACAACTAACCTCATCCTAGCTTGGGAAAGTCAATTTTCAGTGATGGTGAAAAAATCTTAACTCACAATGAAAATTACTTTCATATCATTTGAGTGAAATTTTTATTCCAGTGCAGTCTCTTCACCCTTTCTAATATGGGGTCTGTGTATTGGGGGAGGTCATGCATGGTGCCTGAGTGTGTTGGAGGCTGGATGGTCTTCGTTTGCTTGCTCCTGCTGCTTGTATTCTGAATGGGGCTCTTGTAGCTGATAGTCGATTTCTGCTTACATCTTCTGGTGCTGATGATGGGAAGACAATTGTCTCTGTTCTGGATTTGATTTAGTCTAATGTCCTTGACCACTGATGCTACACAGGCATTACCAATAGTAATGTCATCCCCCTGCCACCCAGCTTTCAGAGCATCTTGAACCTCTCCCTCTTCTGTCAACATCGAGTGCCGAATCTCCAGAAGTCATATACATGATCTTTTGACTGAATGATTTCTGTCACCAGCTATCCTCTCGCAGAGACACAGAGTCCCATAGGCTATTTCCATACACCTGACATCCTAGGACATCTGACAGGGGAAAAACGAGCAAAGGACTTTGTGTCTTCAGACTCTCCTATCTAGATAAAACTCAGTAGGTTTCCTCAAGCCCTCCTAGAAACTATACTTCAATGTATCCCTTCCATCAGTAATTTCCAGACAGGGAAGAGTTCTTTATTTTAAAATTACCCAACCTTTAATGGTTAATTTTCTGTATCAGCTTAATTGAGCCACAAGGCCTAGATATTTAGTATACAGGATGTTTCAGTGAAGGATGTCTTTCAGAGAAGGGTAGCATTTAAATCAGCTGACCCTGAGTTAAGCAGATTATAAATATTATAAATATTGTGGGTGGGCCTCATCTAAGCAGTGGAAGCCTATAACGCAACAAAGACACCTCCCTGAGCCAAAGAGATCTGTAACTGATTTTTGGACTCAGATTGCAAATCCTCCCTAGTCTCTAGCCTACCCAGCAGATTTGAATTGGCACTTCCATGATCTCTTGAGTCAATGCCAATTCTTTTTAAAAATACTGTCTCTCTTTTCTCTGTTTACTTAAGTTACATTCAAATATACGCACACAGAAATGCATACAAACATGGTTCTCCCTGACCTTTGGACAACTCTAATGCACCACCCACCAATAATTTCAAAGAGGGAATTTTCCTCAACCACTTTATAAAGGAATGACTCTAAGAAGTAGAAAGGTAGCAAAAAGGTACTTTTTTCTCTCTGTAATGTATTAAAGTGCAGCCCCTAAAAGATAATGTCCACATATCTAAATCTCTGGAGCCTATGAAATACCTTATTTGAAAAATGGTCTTTGCAAATGTTACTATGCTGGGGATCTTCAGATGAGGAGATGATCCTGAATGGTCTAGGTGGGCCTCCAATACAATTCCATGTAAAAGAAACAGACGTGAGGTAGAAAACAGAGGGCAATGTGACCACCAAGGCAAAGATTGGAGTGAAGCAACCACCAGTCAAGGAGAGCAAAAGCCATTAGAAGCAGGAATAGACAAGGGACAATACTCCCTGGAAGACTTGGAGAAATAGTGGCCCTGCTGATACCCTGACTTCAGACTTCTATACTTCTAAAGGAAGATAAAATAAAACTGTTGGTATAAGCTCATGTTGCTATGGCAGCCTCAAGAAACTAAAACACTATCCCTCTTCATAACTCAGCAGTTCTATCAAATCTTTTTTTTCTTTCATTTCAGGTGTTCTTTAAAAGGAAAATGAAACAAGTAAGGTATAGAAATGTATTCTTTTTAAAAATGTATTTATTCTACTTAGGTATACAGGATAGCAGAATGCATTTTGATTCATTGTACACAGATGGAGCATGACTTTTCATTTCTCTGGTTGTACGTGATGTAGAATCACACCATATATGCAGTCAGACATGAAGCTAGGGCAATGATATCCATCTCATTCCACCATCTTTCCTGCCTCCATGCCCCCTGCTCCCCTCTCACCCCTTTGACCAAAATTCCTCCATTCTTCTCATGCCCCTTCCCCTACTATGGATTAGCATCCTCTTATCAGAGAGAACATCTGGTCTTTGGTTTTTTGGGACTGTCTTACTTCACTTAGCATGATATTCTCCCACCCCATCTATTTACCTGAAAATGCCATAATTTTATTCTCTTTTATCGCTAAGTAATATCCCATTGTGTACATATACCACAGTTTATTTATCCATTCATCTATTGAAGGGCATCTAGGTTGGTTCCACAGATTAGCAACTGTGAATTGAGCTGCTATAAACATTGGAGTGGCTGTGTCACTATAGTACGCTGATTTTAAGTCCTTTGGGTATAGAATAAGGAGTGGGATAGATGGGTCAAATGGTGGTTCCATTCCAAGTTAGAAGCATATTCTTTTGGAATATACTCCTATTTAAGTTTCTATTCATATACCCACATGTATTCTTGACATTGAAAGTATTAATAATGGCTAGTAACAGAGAGGGTTTTCATTAAAACTTAAAACTAATGAATGCAGAATCATTTAAAAATTATGCTCTGCTATCAAAAGTATCTTAGTTCCATATATTTTTTTATCTATTGATACAACATGGAGGTTTTGGTATATTTTTCACAGAATACTGTGATGATTGTATTATTGGCTGATTACCAAAAATCAACTGGGAATTTTTTTTTTTTTTAAGTGGAACTACTGATTTGTAGGACCTGCAAAGATTGAAGGAGTTTGGTTTATCTTTAGCCTTTTTCCTAGTCTCCTTGTTTCTGATTCATGTTTCTCAGTCTGTATTAACAAGGAATAGTTGTTCCATAGAAGTTATTAGGTGACAAATAGTCAGGAGGTAGAATGAGAGCCCTGTACCATATTTCTTGGGTGGCTATTATATTGTGGATACTCACCATGTTTTGAAGATTCTATACTTTTAGATTTCTTCAACATGAACACTACTTTCTATCAAAGTCTGAATTCAATTTTTCAATCTCCCTTGCAGATAGAATGATGGTACTTACTTATTTCAATCAAATGTACTTGTCCAGTTACTTTTAAAAGAGAATAAAGGGCTTGGATTTTGGCTCAGTGGCAAAGCACTTGCCTAGCACGTGTAAGGTCCTAGGTTTGATTCTCAGAACTGCATATAAAGAAAAAAAAAAGTCTATTGACAACTAAAAAAATAGAAAAAAGAAAAAAAATTAAATAAATAAATAAAAGGGAATAGAGAGAAATTACACAAAATTTGCCTTTTTCAGAGCTTAGCGGTAGAGATGCAGCTCATCCTGGGCACCTGTGAAAGAATTTCTAACATACAGTCACTCTTCTTACCTATATACCTGAGGTGATGGATTTAGGTGATAAAAATGTTCTTCCTGGAGAGTAGCCCCTTGAGGCCTTTTCTCATTGTAGAGCTTACAATTGTTGGGGCCCAGAAAATGGTACTCCAAAGTAAGGTGCTTTAACATACTCAGTACTTCAAACTAAGGCAGATTGGAGGGCCTGGAAGGCAGCCTCAGAACCAAGTTCTCTCTGTCCTTCTCTTGCACTCACGTCTCTTGCTCTTCTTTTTCCCACAAAGCACAGGGAGGGGCTCTATCTGAAGTTTCTTATCTTCCAAAAGATAGCTCCTAAAGGGAACTCAATGGTCAGGCTTCCTCTCCCTGAGACCCTCATGACCACAGAAGAAGAGGCCGAGGTGGAGCCCTCCACCTCCCCAGACAGACTTCCTCCCAGGCGCCTACTCTTCTGAGGCCTGCTCTTAGACAGCCTTGGTACCTGAGAGACATTATCTGCATAAACAGCAATGTTTTTTCAGCATAAATGTCCTTTCCTCTTCTTCCTACAACTTACTACCCCCACTTCCCCAGAAGTCCCAGTCCTTACTCATTTGTGAAGCTCCAGATGGTACATAAGCTTCAGTTACCTGGTCCTTTGTCAAGTTTCATATTTGGGGGAATTCTGTGCATATATATAATTACAGTTTTTTTTTTTTTCCCTGAAACTCTGTCTACTGTCAGTTTAT
>PVHX01018124.1:0-38004 GCA_004024805.1 Geosciurus inauris
GATATTGGTTATGGCATCAAGATATGGTGAAGCCAGACACACCAAGTGGAAAGCCTAACTCTGTCTAGGAGACCAACTTCCCCCAGGTCCCCTGGGGAGTCATTAAATTTGTGTCTTCATTTTCTCCAAGGTAGAAAAGGAGTAATAATTCTGACCTACCTCGCCAGAGTGTTGTAAGTAGGAATAACTAATTAACGCTAGTGCAGCACTTTTGAAAGTAAAAAAGCACTTTGCAATAATTAACATGGTTTCTGCTTTCATCTTCTGTGGCCTCATAAACAGAGAGCTCCTTCCCAGAGAGCTGCTATGGTGAAAGCAAGCCAAGCAGCCGGCTTTCCCGAGGAGGCGCAGGGTGGCTCTGTCAGGGCCATCAAAGTTGTCTCAGGGCTGTAGGCCACTGGAGACCGTTCCAAGCTGACAATTCCAAATCCATTTGCATCCACTTAGCTTTCTAGAGACAGAGGCGTTTTTCAGCTACAGCAAACAACGCGTGAATGTGAGGCTCCAAGCAGGGAGCGCGGGGCGCGAAGGATTGGAGAGTCTCTGGGGCTGTCTTGGAAAATCAAAATGAACTTTTTTCTTCAAAGACTCTCTGCTTTTATTCATCATCATTATAAAAACAGTCAAGTCCTTGAGGTCTGCAGCTGCAGTGAATGCATACAAAATGGACTTTCTGCAGGAAAAAAAAAATATATATATATATATATATATAATAATGTTCTAACACTCTTGTTGCGAGCCACAGGCTGCAGGGAAAGCTGGTTTTGAAGTCCAACCTTCACCTCCACTGAGCAAATTTTGCTAATTAGCATGTGTTTGCCCCCAAAAGGCACCTTCTTTATGAGGATGTTATCTGGGAGTGGCCCTTCCAGAAGGTAGAAATAACTTTAATTATGCCAACTTCTGGACCCTGGATCTGGATCCCGCTGCCAGCTGTCACTGGCATCCCAAACCTAACACAGATTTCATCAATGGATCACAGAGACCACGTTATAGATGGGATTGGAGGGCTGTTTACTGGTTTATTAGTATGATACTTCAAGTCCATATGGCAAAAGGGCTTCTGTGGACCGGACTGAGAATCACCAGGTATAACAGTGTTTCTTGGGAAAGTGAGTTCTGACTTCCGAGTGGCTGCCTTAGGATCTGGAATGCAAGCGATTCCTAAGAAGGAAATTACTCTGAAATATTAGATACAAGTTGTTGGGTTTTTTTTTTTTCCGTTATTTCAGAGGTGAGGAATGTGGTTATCTTAAATTTCCTTAGGATAGATGGTTTCCTTTTCTCCTTCTCCCCCTTCTTCCTCTTTCCCTGCCACCACACTATTTTATTAGCTGATAAACCATCAGTGGTTAACATGGGCTTCCCAGAAGGAAGTCAGGGACAAGCTCTGCCAAAAGCACTAAACTGGGTGGGGGTAGACACAGGCTCCGTGGTCCTAAAGAACACTTTTCCAGGCCTGAGCACAATACCCTTCTGGGAAAGCAGGAAAGAAGAAGAGCAAGAGTAGGCCTCAGGCAACCTGGTATAAGCCCTCAAAATCAGGGGCTTAATAAGTAGATACAAAGAGGGAGACAAGATCCAGAAACAAGGAGATTTCTAGAGCCCCTTCTGATCTAGAAATTGATAAAACAGTTCAAGGTGAATCAGACTGTCAGAGAGAAGACCAAAAAAGGATAATGGCTGAGTCCAACAGTAGATCGACTGAGTGGATAGTGAGATGACAGCCAGCTTTCCCACATCCCTGGGTTCCATATTGGTGGATCCAATCAAGTGTGGATGGAGAATATTTAATTTGTGTGTGTGTGTGTATGTGTGTGGTGCTGAGGATGGAACCCAGAGCCTCACACAGGCTAGGCAAATGCCCTGCCACTGAACTACATCCCCAGTCCCAAATAACCTCATTCTCAGTATGATATAAATTCTCCTGGCCAAAACAATTAAATTGAAGTCTCTTATATAACATATTTCATTTAGTGAATATTTTCTGAGCACATTCTATGCCACACTATATTCAGTGATTACATATACTTGATAAAAATTCTCTCCCTCATAAATTCCTTAACCAAGCCACTAACAGCTGTATTTCAGGGTCTCCAGAAAATGGCCATTATGTTGAGTCCTCCCCTGGCATCATAGTAGATGCTTTAAAATGTTCTTAATTGAATTTACTTGCTAGGCTAGCTTCCAGGAATTGGATATGGGTAGTTTGGGTCAGTCTGCCCAACATGTCTTGGCAGCAATAACGTTCTCATTCTACCATGATACAGTTTTCTTATTCTTTACCCTTCTATCCTTGAATTTGGAAGCCTGAATTACTGTTGATACCACCCTGACCAAAACCTCCCATCAATGTTTTGGTCCTTGCTTGCTGAGAACTTAACTATGCACCAAGCACTGGGATCTAAGCAAGAACAGCCATCTTGTTTGTCCCCAACATCCAGATGGCAAGTGTAACTCCCACATAAGTGGGACCATTATTCTTGCTTAACAGATGAAGCACCTGAAGGGCAGAGGCATAATGTGACTTAGCAGGGACTTGTTCATGCTCAGATCTGTCTGACACCAAAACCCATTCTCTGGGGACCTGGCCAGATGACTTTCCAGGCCCCAAAGTCCTGGAAAATACCATCACCTACCTCACTGATGAGACAAATGCTTGTCACTGAGCTCTCTGGAAAAGAAAACTCTGGTATGGCTGCCCTTCTTAGAGCGTCCACTCAGTTTCTCTTTTTTAATGCTGCAGACCAGCTTCTTTTAGAGTCCAGGAAGGCCCTTAAAGAGTGTCTGTAGATCTCGACCTGTGGGAGGTAAAGAGCGGAGAACTGGGGGCAGTAGAAGGTAGACTTCAATGCAGTCAGAATTGAAGCCTCAACTGACCCATGGAGGAAAGTGTTCCAAATTTAATGTCCCAAATTAAGTGGAGACCTTGCCTTTGTATCCCACACTGACCAGTCAATGGGTATAGACCATCCCAAGAAGTGGATATGACCTTGGCCTGTGAATTACAGAGAGGGATCATCAGCGAACGGGACAATCAGTGAGAGCCATCAGCTGTCCCCACTCCTTGCTGCTGGGGTAATGTACCCTGACATCCAGGAGGTTGCCTACCTCCCTTCCACAATGCTTTTTCTTTTTTTCTTTTTTTTATGCCAGGGATTGAGCTCAGGGGTACTTGACCACTGAGCCACATCCTCAGCCCTATTTTGTGTTTTATGTAGAGACAGGGTCTCAGTGAGTTGCTTAGCACCTCACCCTTGCTGAGGCTGGCTTTGAACTCGTGATTCTCCTGTCTTAGTCTCTCAAAGTCCTGGGATTACAGGCATGCGCCACCGTGGCTGGCTCACAATGCTCTTTCTTTCTTTTTTTTTGGTACCAGGGATTGAACTCAGGGGTCCTCAACCACTGAGCCACATCCCCAGCCCTATTTTGTGTTTTATTTAGAGACAGGGTCTCACTGAGTTGCTTAGTGCCTCGCCATTGCTGAGGCTGGCTTTGAACTTGTGATCCTCCTGTCTCAGCCTTCCAAAGTGCAGGGATTACAGGCTTGCGCCACTGCGCCTGGCTACAATGCTCTTTCTTATAGGATCTCCGAATGGGGTCCCTAGAGAAAGCCAAACCAATGTTGTACACTTTTCCTACATTTTTTCAAAGACCCCAATGTTATTTATTGTTTTTTACATTTCATTCTTTCCTTTTTCCAAATAATTTAACAAACTTTCACTCCATTGCTTCTATATTTACCTGAGAAAAGACTGTGAGGAACAGTTTCCCTGATTCTGCAGAGCCCGCCTTCAGACAGGGGTCCTGGGTGGGGAGCTCTGCTGCTCCAGCTCCATGGTTGGCCTCTTGTCTCCTCTGCCCTTTCCCAGGAGCCCTTGCTTTCTCCCCCAGCCCTGCTTCCCCTCCCCAGCACCTCTGCTCACACCAGAGTTCCTGTGGCTCCTGACTGGACTACAGCCACAGCCTTCCTCTGTGCCAATCTGTCCTCAGATCCACTTTGTCCACCTCCTGCTGCCCATGTGATCTTTTTAGAGGCCAATCTGCTATATGCCTGCCCCGCCCATGTTCCCAGGGCAAATGTCAGTTACCCTAGCCCCTACCCACCTCTTCAGCTTCGTTTCTTGATAGCCCCTCTATACAAACCTGTGTAAACACACACACTCGCTCCTTATTATTCATTCCACCCTACAAGCCATTCCGTATGCTGTTCTTTATGCCTAGAATGGCTTAGCCTTCCTACACCAGACTCTGCCTTTTTTTTTGGCAGTACTAGTGATTGAATTCAGGGGTACTCTACCACTGAGCTACATTCCCAAACCTATTTATTTATTTGTTTGTTTGTTTGTTTGTTTGTTTGTTTTGAGACAGGGTCTTGCTAAGTTGCTGAAGCTGGTCTTGAACTTGTGATCTTCCTGCCTCAGCCTCCCAAGTCACTGGGAGGGATACAGGCATGCACAACCATATACAGTTTGCTTTCCTTATATTTTTATGTTATTTGAATTTTATGTAATGAGAATGTCCTATATACAAATAAGAAAGGAGGCAGGAATATATCTTATTGCAGGGGAAACAATGAAAAATAACAGGCTTCTAGGTGATTTTTTAAATTCTAAATAGATTTTTTTTTAAAAGAGAGGCACACAAAAAGCTAAATCCCTTAATCTCTAGGCTCACTTGCAAGAACAAATTGCACATTTGTAAGACTCTATGACCAAATTCATCTTAAATTATTCAATTTCAAAATTGTTCTTCTCTTTTCTCTTTTTTCTTTTTTCTTTTTTGGTACTGGAGATTGAACTCAGGGGCACTCGACCACTGAGCCACATCCTCAGCCCTATTTTGTGTTTTATGTAGAGACAGGGTCTCACTGAGTTGCTTAGCACCTCGCTGTTGCTGAGGCTGGCTTTGAACTCATGATTCTCCTGTCTCATCCTCCCTAAGTGCTGGGATTACAGTCGTGCGCCACCACGCCCGACAAAATTGCTCTTCTCTTTAACCTTCTAAAAGCCAATGTTTTAAAAAAGTTTTTGCTATCAGGGCATTATTGTAATAACAGAGATCTGGATCGTGTACCACAAAGCAAATTCAGTCAAGAGACCTCAAATCCAAACCCACACAGCAAACTAACTCTTGGCAACTTAGCTGAACTCTCTGAACTTCCACAGCTTCAACTGTAAAATGAGGTGATCTCTGCACCATCTACTTCACAGATTTCCAGTAAAAAAAGAGACAAAGTGAGGCACAGTGGCGCACACCTGCAATCCCAGTGACTCGGAAGGCTGAGGCAGGAGGATGGCGAGTTCAAAGCCAGCCTCAGCAAAAGTGAAGTGCTAAGCAATCCAGTGAGACCCTGTCTCTAAATAAAATACAAAATAGGGCTGGAGATGTGGTTCAGTGGTTGAGTACCTGTGAGTTCAATCCCCAGTATAAAAAAAGAGAGAGAGACAACTTATGTCACTTGCTTTTCAACTAGCCGGGCGCGGTGGCGCACGCCTCTAATCCCAGCACTTTGGGAGGATGAGACAGGAGAATCATGAGTCGAAAGCCAGCCTCAGCAAAAGGCGAAGTGCTAAGCAATTCAGTGAGACCCTGTCTCTAATTAAAACACAAAAAATAGGGCTGGGATGTGGCTCAGTGGTCAAATTCAATCGCTGGTACCAAAAAAAAAAAAAAAAGATAAAAGACTAAAGCTGCCATGACAATAAGTGATACAAAGGTAAAAATCCCCCAACTCCAGTAAGAGGGTCTTCTGTCCTCAGCATACCCTGCCCCTTCACCCTTGAAGACCAGTGACTTCTGTGAGGCTCCAAAGTTGTTCTCTGTCCTTGCCTCCTGACCAAGTAAGTGCTTGTGTTTTTCAGCCATCCCCTCCTCAAATATCAGCCCTCAGGATAACAATGAGTTTGGGGGGACCAAAGCCACCATGTTTTCATTTATTCTTTTTCATATCCATTTTTTCAGGGAAGAGTGTGTCAAAAAATTAATTTAAATAAGCATTCAGTTGCCTAATCTGGAGAATCCTTTCCTTAACAAGTTTTGGATGGAAAGAGCCATGCAGCCCATCAGCCTATGTCCTCCAACCTAAGACTAAAATCTCTTCTGCCTATATGAAACCCCGTTAGGTCCTTGCCAGGCAGAAAACAAATTGTGTGGCCTCATTAAGTATCTTGGATGCTCAGCGAGGATGCTCAGGTCAGAATGAGAGACTCTACTCCAGACCTGCTTGGCCCAGCAGACTGGGTTTCCACCTTTTTCTTTTTCACTTTTTTTCCCCAGTAGCTTAAAAAGGAAGGAGGTTTCTTTCAGTGGCAGCATGAACACTATCTTTAAGATGTTCTCCAGGACCTGGAAGGAAAGTATCCTGGTAAAAGAAGACTAGATTCCCATTTTTTTGTTTTTTAAATCTCTGAGCTACATCCTCTAAAGGAATAATAGCATCTTTGGGGAAGAAAATTGAACTATTTATATGGATTGACATACATCTGGTGAGGACAGGAGTGAAGGGTCATCAGGATTCATCAGTATTATGAAATCAGTAGGTAGAGCAATTAAGAGCTTAGACTTTAGAGCCTGAAGCACCTGGGTTTCTTTCCCAGCTTGACCACGTGTGTACTGCCTGGACATAGACTAGTTACTTCTCTCGTTGACTTAGTCTCCCCATCACCAGCAGAGATGCCTGACTCAATCTAGTGGTGATGATTAATGAGCTCATGAATGCAGAATGAAGAATAAAGAGCCTGATGCACAGCAAGCGCTAAAAATTCCAACTGTCAATCATCATCATCAAGCAACACAAACGTCCAGGCACTTGCTATATCTAGAGACCTATCCAAAACAGAGAAGATGTTTAAGACTCTCATTAGGAAGAAAGGCTGAGAGATATGAGAGGCTGTCAAGTGTAACAATAAATTTGAACATATCAAGAAACACCTGTCGTTTCCATCGCTTTTCTGAAGCAAATTGTGTCACATAAGTATTAACTTTTAACTATACAAATAATTTGAACTAGTTTAAAAAGAAGCTGAGCCATGCGCCATCGTACACAGTGGTACTCCTAGCTATACAGGAGGCTGATGCAGGAGGATGGAAAGTTCAAGATCAACCTGGGCAACTTAGCAAAGCCCTGTCTCAAAATAAAAATGAAAAGGGTTGGGGGTATAGCTCAATGGTAGAGTGCTCACCTAGGATTCAATAAATAGTACCAAAAAAAAAAGGGGAGAGAGAGAAAAGAAAAAGAGCAGATGAGAGCAAAGAAGTATACATTTGGTTGGGTATTGTCAACTGGTTGCTCTTGTACTTATGTTCTTTTCTTAGGAGCTTGCCCACAATCCCACTGAATAAGAGGTTGAGGTTGAAAACTATAGTATATTCACTTCTGCTATTTAATTTCAAAGTTCCTGGTGGTAGCACTATAGCTAAATGCTAGTCCTTATCACCATCTACTAAAACTTTTTATGGAACCTTTATGCACTTCTCTGGTCCTTTGTTCTCAAACCTTCTCCCTTTATCTCCAAAATGGAATCCTGTCAGTTGGTTTTGTTGACCACCATAGAGAACAGTCTGTACCTCACAGTGTAAGAATGTTCCACACAACTGCTACAAGCCATTCAACTTTGAAGCACAGAAAAGAATCATTTCCAGCTTTGGAAGAAGATAAAGCACTGGTTTCGTTGCCATTTGCTTCAGAATGTACTCACATTACAGCTCTGAAAACTTCACTGTTTTGGCCCAACTGGCCTCCTTGAGGGAGGAACATCCTATTAAGATGCTAACAGCAGAACCACTGTGTTAACCATCGAGTTAACTGAAGTACACTCTGGTTGTGGCAAAGATCCCAACAGCTGGTGCTCTGGCCCCCAGATTAAGGGCCATTACTGTACTGGCCTCCTCGCCATCCACGCAGCAATGGCCCAGTTTGGAAGGAGCACTGGAGGGCTTTGTATTTCGTAGATGGTTACAAGATTAACAACAAAGAGTCGTGACCTTTACTGAATGCTCTCAGTACTTCTGCTCATCAAGAGACCCATGAGACAGTGAGGCAGGGACCTCGACGTGCTGCTGAAAAGCAGAATAAAATGGAAACAGATTTGTTACGAGGCAGAAGGTCATGGAGCCCCAAATTAACTTACATCTTTGCTTCCAGTGCAAAATTCATTCCACATCACTCAGCCAATGCCAACTTAGAGAATTAGTGAGTAGCTGCCAGTTCCCACTAGGTCATTTTTTGTCAGAACATAATTCTGTAAGCCCCCTATTAAATTTGCAAAAGCCTAAGGGGAGGGACCCTATCTTTTGTGCCTTCATGTTCCAATTCTTAGCACAAATGGCTGGCCCAGAGCAAACTCACCCTAGATATTTGCAAAGTGAATTGGAGAAAGGCAAGCGTCATACCAGGGCTTCGTTTTCTGAGGAATTCCCAAGCTTTTGAGGAATGGTGGCATGGCTTTACATCTCCAGTCATGCTATGACTAGAGATGAATGTCCAGCTCCACAGACACACACACCCTCTGCTCTCGGGCACCCCATTGTTTCCCTAAACCAGAAGTCAAGAGCTGGAATGCAGAGTTTCTGGAACACACCTCCCTGGAATTTCCAGCATATGCTGATTGTATGAGTAACAGTCGTACACTGGCTACTGCTATCTGTCATCAGATAATATCCTTTTTCCTCCAACGAGCCAACTGGATTTTGAACCTGAAATACCCTTAGAAGGATATTTTCATTTCAATTCCAAGTCTGGCTGCAGCTTCAGCCAAGCAGGGTACAAGGGTCACAGCACCTCCCGGCTGGCTCAGGAACGCAAAGCCCCGGCCTCTCTTCCTCAGGGCCTCATAGCCAACATCAGCCAACAGGACATTTACCTCACTCACAAGCCAATTTCCTCTTAACCCTATTATTCCGAGGTACTTGGCTCTTCCCTGTTCCTGTGGGGTGGCCTAAGTAGGTGGCTAATTTTTGCACATCAGAAAATTGCCCTTCACTTTCTACTATCTGGCTTTCTGTAATATGCTAGCTATAAAATTAGCTTTTCCACACTCTTTCCTGGGTGGTTTAAAAGTTTTCTGTCCTGAATGTGTTTTCCAGATACCTGTCTCCAAGGTGTAGATTTCTTGTCAAAAAAAAAAAAGTCCTAGCAATTAACACTATTGAAAAGAAAGCATCTCCTGGCTCCCTATAGATTCTTCACCCTTGGAATGGAAAAAAGAAGAGAATTACAATTGATTCCTCTAGAGCAGGGACCCATCTTGGTGGAGTCATGCCTCTTCATGAATTATCTTGTCAAGAATTTGAGAGTGGCCAGGCACCGTGGCGCATGCCTGTTAGCCCAGAGGCTTGGGAGGCTGAGGTAGGAGGATCACGAGTTCAAAGACAGCCTCGGCAATTTAGGGAGGCCCTAAGCAACTCAACGAGAGCCTGTCTCTAAATAAAATACAAAAACGGGCTGGGGATGTGGCTCAGTGGTTGAGTGCCACTGGGTTCAATACCTAGTACCAAAAAAAAGGAATTTAAAGCCAGCCTCAGCAACAGCGAGGCGATAAGCAACTCAGTGAGACCCTATCTCTACATAAAACACAAAATAGGGCTGGGGATATGGCTCAGTGGTCGAGTACCCCTGGGTTTAATCTCCAGTATCAAAAAAAAAAAAAAAGGAATTTGAGAGTATATTCATTATTTTTTTTCCAAGGGCTTTTATATTTTTAATATATTACTGTTTTTTATTGTGATTTGAATTTTTGTTACAATTCCCTTGTTAACATCAGGGTATTTCTATGGAAATGTAATGATTTGTGCAAATGGTACATTTATAATTGTATAGGCTACATTATAAAGGACAGGGAAGAACTTCTGTTTTGACAAGACATTGACGGGAAGTGAGGCCTCAGCTTAAAATTTTACATGTTTGATGATAGGAAGCTTCTATATCAAACCTCAATGAGCTTCTATTACCTACATATTTCTGGTGCCAGGTGCCCCAGTGACTGTTCACATCAGCTGGGTCGTGACACTGGTTGAGTCAGCACAAGGGATATTGGAAGCATTTCTTGAAACTACTCCTACACAAGAGTAGCTAGAAATATTTAACTATACACTGTGAGCCTCTTAAATATATCCCTCTAACCCAAACTAAGTGTTTGCCCTAGCTCCACTTCCCTTGGCCTGATCCCCAAGTGCCTGCAGTCACCAATCCAGGGAGGAGCATGGTGGAGAGAGAAATCACATTAGAAAGAGATCATGTCTTAATGAACTTCAGTTATCTTATTTGTACAAAGTCTTACAAAACTGTATGACCATGAGAACACCTTCCTGGGCCTTCATGTTGCTGTGAAAGTAAAGGCACCTGAGCTGAGCTGAGGCTTGGATTATCTTTATGTAAATCTGCTCTGGCACCAGCCAATCAGAACAGACACCAGGCATGAACAACCAGCTCCATCATCTGGCACTTTCCTGCTGAAGAAGCCTCCCTGAAGGTTGACTCCTGACGGTCCTAAACATCTGTAGGTGATGCGTGATCCCCACACAGACCACACTCACTCCAGCTTGTGACAAGTTCTGTTTGGCCATCCTTTTTAAAAGTTCGTCCTTGCCTTCCTTGAAATTATCATTTGCTAGATTCTCAGTCTTTTTCATTTTTCATGGGTTTTTTGGGTTCTTTTGCCTTGATCTGCACAGAGTAGTTATTTAAAACTGTGTGTTGTATTATAGCACTCAATAAACACGGGATCACAGAACATGCCACACTCCGAAGAAAGATGAGAGAGTAGCTTGAATTAAAAGGCAAACATGTGGATCAGGTAGGAAGTAATAAATTAAGGACCCAGCCAACCAAGTAGTAGAATGCTAGGAAGCATTTCCTATCCCCAAATCAGGGCAAGAGCCAGACATGAAGCCGGGTGCAATGGCTGGTGCTTGTAATCCCAGCACTTTGGGAGGCTGAGACAGGAGAATCACAAGTTCAAAGCCAGCCTCAGCAACAGTGAGGCACTAAGCAACTCAGTGAGACCCTGTCTCTACATAAAACACAAATAGGGCTGGGGATGTGGTTCAGTGGTTGAGTATCCCTGAGTTCAATCTCTGGTACCAAAAAAAAAAAAAAAAAAAAGAGCCAGACATGAATGTCTGCTTATTAGTTTCTCCTGTAGTAGAGTGGGAGTGTGTTGAGAGCAGGAACTACGTGTACAGCATGATAGGTATGCAATCAGCTCCACTGAATGAATGAATGAAAGTATGAGGAACAGTCATGCTTTTTGTGTTGGGGGTTAGGAGTCACTGGAGACCTTGGCAAGTATGATTCTGGCAAAGGTGAGGCAGAGGAAATCAGATCAGAGAAATTCCGGAAGAGTGTTGTTTATTAAGGAAACTCATTGTGGACGCTGCTGCAGGATGTAGGGAGTGAGGGGGAGGGGACGTGCTGTTGTCAACATGGCCAAACATCTGGGTTTTATTTTATTCAAGAAGGTATTCAAAAAGAGGAGCTAGGACCCAAACAAGAGAAGGGAGCCTGGCACCAGGATGCAGGAAAGGGAGGTGTGTAGAGGGTGATAAAAGGTATTTATTTGGTGACTTAAAGGGTTTGTATGGTGGGGGTCCCAGACATTGGCTCCCTTTTTTTTTTTTTTTTTTTTTGGTACTGGGGATTGAACTCAGGGGCACTGGACCACTGGGCCACATCCCCAGACCTATTTTGTGTTTTATGTAGAGACAGGGTCTCACTGAGTTGCTTAGCACCTCACCTTTGCTGAGGTTGGCTTTGAACTCGCGATTCTCCTGTCTCAGCCTCCCAAAGTGCTGGGATTACAAGCATGAGCCACCGCGCCCAGCTCATTGGCTCCCTTTTAAGGTAGTGCATACTTCCTCGGCCACAAACCAGCAGAAGCAAATGAGCTTCCTGGTGAAAAGGAGTGACCTCATAAGAGAGACATACTAAGAGAGGTGTAAGGGGCAGAAGGTGACAGGAGAGAAAGCAACAGGCAGCACTCACACATGACCATGGTGGGACTGGGATGCTTGCAAAGAGCCCAGGGAGGAACAAGGTGAATTTTTTTTTAAGATGGACCTTTATGTTATTCATTTATTTATATGTGGTGCTGAGAATCAAACCCAGTGCCTCACACATGCCAGGCAAGCGCTTTACCATTGAGCCACAACCCCAACCCAACAAGGTGAATTTTGCCTCAGTCAAACTAATTAACACAACACGATGTCTGTGGGGTTTTTTGGTGATGCTGGGGATCGAACCCAGGGCCTTGTGCACGCGAGGCAAACACTCTACCAACTGAGCTATATCCCCAGCCCTCTAAGTTGTGTTTTAAAGTCACTCTCCAAGGTGCCAAATTTCCCACCTAGCGCCATGTCACATACACATCAAATGTCCGCACTATGCATTTATTCTGGTATATTTCCTGTTAAATTAGCTTTTTCTACTTCTTTCTCTATGCCTATTTGATTCTTTGATGTAAACCCAAAGTGAACACAAATCTAGAAAGAGAGAGGGAGAGGGAAAGAGAGATGGGGTGGGGGGGGGGAGAAAGGGAGGGAGAAAGAGCAGATGAAGCTCATTCTGGAAGCAAAAGACAACCCTCTCTATTTCGTTGGCTGCAACCAAACCTGAAACTACATCACCAAGTTGCCTGGCAACGTAGGAAATATTGTTGTGATTAAACAAATACTATCTGGAGTAAATTCACAATGAAACAGCTAAAAAGCATTATATCATCTTGCATTCCTCTGTTAAGACATGAGCAGCAGACACTTGGGGACAGATCACCCCCAAGAAAACAAAAACAAATACACTGACATCGCCAAGAGGCAGGAAGGACCAGGAAATGCCCTGGCCTGGGATCAGAAGTCCAGGGCAAGTCTCATACCCTTTGGGAGACTCAGTGTTTTTCATCTGCGAAAAAAGAACAAGTGGAATTAATGAGCTCTGACATTTCATGATTCAAAAGGAACAGTAAAATTCAGGAGCACAGGGCCCATCATCTTTTTGAACTGCAGCATTTATTATGCTCGGGTAAGTCATGAACACAGGCCTGAAGGGTGAAACTCATCCATCTTGCCTTAAATGAGATCCACAGCAGGGCTGGTTGGGTTCTATAAGTTATCGATGCCCTTGTTATTATATGGAACTCCCCTATTTTGAAAAGCAGACATCCTACATTATGAAAGTTGCTCATTTTATTAAGACAGAAAAAAAACCTCTCAGAAATTTCAAGACTATTATCATGAGCCACCCCAGAGTCAAGGAACCCAGGTAAAATTAAAGCTCCTTGTTTGTAGAAATCACAAATGAATGGACAGTAAAAATATCCAAAAAAGAGAAGCTGCTGTTGAAAACTGAAAATAGCAGCAACAAAGAATATATTGTGGTGGTTGCAATTTTTAAAATGCTAGGTTCAAATCCTGACTCTACCAACTCACTGGCTGGGCTATTTTTAAAATCCTCTGCATCTGTTTATCTATCTATATGTGGGTATGAAAGTAGTGCATGTCCTTCATAAAGTCAATGTAGAAATGAGTTAGGAATGAGCTTATAATAGTAGCTGACACACAGATGCTATTGTTTCCAGCATGAGCCAATAATAAGTATTAATAATTATTAATAATTGGTATTGGCCAGGCACTGTGGCGCACACCTGTACTCCTAACAGCTCGGGAGGCTGAGACAGCCTCAGCAACGGCCCGGCACTAAGCAACTCAGTGAGATCCTATCTCTAAATAAAACACAAAATAGGGCTGGGGATGTGGATCATTTATCAAGTACCCCTGAGTTCAATCCCAGTGTCCCCTCCCAAAATTTGGTATTGGAGCAGGTGTGCCTGGATCAAAGCCCACGACCAGTGATTATGAGCAGTAGACCTTCAGGTCAGCTTCTGCCATAAGTCTCAACTTCTTCATCTTTAAGTGGAACTAACCATAATCTACCTCACAGAGTTGTGAGGATTAAATGAGGTAATGTTTATGGCTGCCAGCACAACGTAACTATCATGAATCATTACTGTCCAAGAATCATCAAGAAATTTCTCTGCAATTTCTTCAGCTTCTTGTTTTCTCTTCATGCCATAAAAAAAAACAATGAATGGTGAAAATGGTAAATATTATGTACAATTTTACCACAATAAAATAAACATGAAAAAACAAAAACATTGGATGCTAAACACATTTCAATGAGGAACAATCTCTCCAACAAAAGGTCTTGGAAAAGCAGGGTATCTATATAAAAAGGAATAAAATTGGACCCGCTCCTCACACCATATATAAAATTCACCTCAAAATGGGACAAAAACCAAAATGTTAAGATCTAAACTATTAAAACTCTTATTTAAAAAACTACTGGCCTAACCTAAGTAGAATAAATAAATAAAGTTAAAAAAAAAAAAAAACTACAAGCTTAAGTCTTTGTGGCCTGAAATTAGGCAATGATCTCTTAGGTTAACCACCAAAAGCACCATCAACAACCACAAAAAATAGATAAATTGGACATCATCAAAATTAACTTCTGTACTTCAAAGGGTACCATCAAGAAGGTGAAAAACTAACCCATAAAGTGTGAAAAAAATTTGCAAATCCTACACCTATAAGAGATTTGTATCCAGAATATATATAGAACTTCTACAATTCAAAATAAAAAGACCAATATCCAATTAATAAATAGGCAAAGGATGTGAATACACATTTCTCTGAAGAAAAAATGTTAAGTGGTCGATGAAGCCTTTAGGGAGATGGCAATCAAAACCATCTGATATTACTTCATACCCACTAGGAGAGATATAACAAAAAAATGAAATAACAAGTGTTGGTGAGGATGCAGAAAAATTGGAACCCACATATATACTGCTAGTGTGAATGTAAAATAGTGTAACTATTTGGAAAAACAGTCTGGCAGTTCCTCAAAAGGTTAAATATAGAGTTACCATATGATCTGGCAATTCATCTTCAATTTTTTTTGTTGCAGTGCTGGGAATCAAACCAGGGCCCCATGCATGCTAGGCAAGAATTATACCCCAAACCCCATGGTCTGAAAATTCAAACCTTAGATATATACTCAAGAGAAATAAAAACAGATGTACACATAACTTGTATGCAAATGTTTGTAGCATTATTATTAGTAATGAAGACTGGGAACAACTAAAATGTCTTTCAACTAAGGAATACATAAATGTGCCACATCCATAAAATGGAATAGTATTCAACAATGAAAAGGAACTGGTCAATGTTACAGCATTTGAAAATTTTAAAAGAAACCAGTCACAAAAGACCACAGGTTGTATAATTCCCTATTTATGAGAAGTCCTGAGTGGGCAAACCTATCAGTGATAGAAAGTGGAGGTGGGAGCAAGAGAGACAGCAGTTAGGGGACAATCAGGAGTGATGGCTAATAGGTACAGATTTTCCTTTTGGAGTGATGGAAATGTTCTAAATTTGGTAATGATGGTTGAACGTGAATATATTAAAAACCCATTGAACTGTACATTTATTTATTTATTTATTTATTTATTTATTTATTTATTGGTACCAGGGATTGAACTCAGGGGTACTTGACCACTGAGCCACATCCCCAGCCCTATTTTGTGTTTTATGTAGAGACAGGGTCTCACTGAGTTGCTTAGCACCTCATCATTGCTGAGGCTGGCTTTGAACTCGCGATTCTCCTGTCTCAGCCTCCCTAAGGGCTGGGATTACAGGCGTGTGCCACCATGCCTGGCTTGAACTATACACTTTAAATGAGTGAATATATCGTATGTGAATATCTCAATAAAGCTGTTATTAAAAAAAAATCATGGCAACTTCAGACACCTCCTCAGCTTGAACAACTTCTCTACAGATCTCCAGCTAGACCACAGACAATGGAGCTGCCTGGATGGCTCAACAAATAGAGCTTGGAGAATTCTCCAGACCCATTGTCAAGCTCACCTGGGCCTACTGCACCCCGTGCCCTCTTCAGTTGCCTGGTTGAAAGGTTCTGAGGAGATGCGGACAGAGCACCCAGTTCTCTTCCTCCGAGTCCAACAGAATGAGCTCTCACTGCAGTGAGGAGTTCATCTTTCTTATCAGCCTTAATCACCTGAATCCTGTCTACCTGTGAGGAGCTGCAGGGGAGGGGCCACGAGGTGGCTCCTCGACCATCACTGCCAACACCTTGCAGAAATGAGGGCATCAATGAACTTTTTTTTTTTTTTCCATATTGGGCTTGTTCAACTGCCTTCCAAGTGAGCTGAGAACAAAGTCAGGACCAGGGTCCTGAACACACGAGCCAAGGCCATGGTCCTATCTTTTGGTATCATTGGTCCCTTTGAGAGAGTGGTGGGATCCAGAGATTTTTCTCAGAAATACATGCACTGAAATCTGTATACCATTTCAAGTTCCACAGCCCCCTGAAGCCTCTCCTCAGGTAGAAGAACACTTGATCTTCCCCTATGACAATAATGGGTCTAAATTTTTTTTTTTTTTTTTGGTACCAGGGATTGAACCCAGGGGCACTTGACCACTGAGCCACATCCCCAACCCTTTTTTTATCTTTTTTTTAGAGACTAGGTCTCGCTTGAGTTGCTTAGGGCCTTGCTAAACTGCTTAAGCTGGCTTTCGTGATCCTCCTGCTTCAGACTCCTGAGCCACCCGGATGACAGGGGAGCCACCATGCCCAACTAATGACGGGTCTAAACTTACCGGAGATGTACACTCACAACAGCGGTGAGTGGTCTTGTTCCTGAATTTGAGCATCAACTACACAGTAGGCACACACCAAGTCCTTGGCATTAGATGGATCTTGGTTCAAGCCTCAGCATTCCCTTTCACTACTTAAATTCCCTCAGCCCTGGGTTGTGCTGTCTGAAAGATGAGGGACGGCAGCACCTACTTCCCAGAACTATTGTGGAGGTTGACCTAGACCCTAAAGCATCCTGCCTTCCCCCTTCACAGCCCTTTGTACCCTTGTAATCATTCCATCAACTAAACAGTTGTCCAGCAGCTGTCACCCCAGTGGTTTATAAACTTCAGAAAAGCTTTATTCACAGCTGTATTCTCAGGGACTCTCTTCATGCTGACAGGCTGACCGTTTTGCTCAACATGATGCCTGGCACATGGTAGATGCTCAATAAAAGGTAGCGTGAATTAACATGAGCTCAAACCAACAAAGAGAAGGAAGCAGGGCTGGTTCATGAAAGGCAACCTGCTGAAACTTCAAGCTTCAGAACCCTACTGAGAAAATAGGCGGGCTTCACAGAGAAAAGCAAGCATTGTGCGCTCTGTGGCAGAGCAGTAAGGGACACAGAGGCTCAAAGTCTATCACGCCCACGGACCACCAGGAAATGAGCTGCTTCCCCCAGACTCTCCTCCAGGTCTGGTCCACACCGCCCGCCCTTCTTGAAACAGCCTGATCTGTGAGTCTGAACTAGAACTGTGTGGGAGGCGGTATCATCTATGGCGAGAGGCCCTAGCCCTTTCCCAAGAAGGTGTTACTTTTGATTTCCTTCAAGTGTGATCAAGGTGGGTAAGTGGCGGCTGCTGGGAGGCTGGGGAGGTGTGGGCTGGCTGAGTCAGGGCTGGCCAGGCTCCCCTCGGGAAATTCCCATGGGGAGGGGAGCAGGTGGCAGTTGTCAGCTGGGAAATTAACCAGGTGTGACTTCAAGATCAATGGGTAGATTATAATCTGCCCACGGAAAAACCTGGGTCTAATTAATGGCTAGAACCCTGGGTGGAAGTGGGATCTTGTGCTTGGAGTGGAGTCCTCCACCTTGGCCTTTGTCTCCAACTGACATTCTTTCCCACCTCTCTAGGGCACAGAGATGTCATTAGAATAAATGAAATGAAATGATAAATTATATATTTTAAACCCCCAAAGAACTTGTGGAATAGACTATATAATAAAATATTATCTAAAAGAAATGGGTGGATTTTCATATTGTGTCACTTTTAGATGTAAACATCTTTTAGTAAAAATACTATTGAAAAACATTAATATATGGAATTATTGTTATTATTATCTGCCTCAACTTTGCACCATGGAGCAGATTTCCCCATTTTAGGGGCCAGAACCCTGGCCATGGTATTAGGATCCTTGGGTGATTCCTATTTGTTCAGCCAGGTGGTCTCAGGACAGGAAATCCCAAAAAAGTGACAAATAGGAGAGCCCAGCCCAACAATGAAAGGATTTCTGAGAGATATTTTAAGCTTCCTCCCAAATTCTCATGTTTAAACATTTATTTCAAATTCTTAACCCAAATCCTAAAGATAAACTGGCAAATAAACTTGCATAAAAGGATTAAAGGGTGGACGTTCAGTGTGATGTGGGACGCCATGGAGGAAATCTAGAGATTAGGGCTCATACCTTCCAGAGAAAACTTCTCTCCCACAAAGAGACAAAACAAGACTATTTCCCAGGATAACATTTTCTTGATAATGATTACCACTACATTGGAATTCGACTATGCATTAGACTTCCTGTGCATTATTTCTAACCCTCAAATAAGTCCCAGTTTATAAATGAGATTGAGAGAGCTTTTGCAGCCAGTATGATCACAAAGGCTCATGAAAGGCAGGCCCAGAGTTTGAAACCAGGTCTGCTCCTTTGCTCAGTTGGTTCTCCGTCAGGCATGCCTGCCATCCTCCACAGGAGACCAAAGGTGATCACAAGCAGATGGGTTCAGCCAGGCATTTTTGTGGCTAGGCCATGCCTCTTCCCTAAGCTGGAAGAGTTATATTGCCAGAAGCCTAATATTGATCTAGAAAAGCTATTCTTTTAGATTCTATCCAATAGAGTAAAAATGTTAAAACCAGACGTGGAAAAAAAAAATGTGGGTTTAAAAAAATTTTTATTGTGGAAAATTTCAGATGTACACAAAAGTCAAGAAAGTAATAAAAACAGATTTTATACTCTCCCTCCTTTAGAAACAAGGCAGAGTGTTGAAGTCATGTTTATGTTTTATGGTTAACATATGAGAAGATGATTGATGAAACATATTGTACTTTCTCCAGGCCTCTGTTTCTTCAACTTCAAAGTGGTGGTGTCTAGAGTTGAGGTATTGGTAATGATCTTTAAAAGGTTACTCCAGTGAATCATCTCTGTAGTGGATACTGTGGTCTGCCACCCAGATTTTTCAAGACTGAGACGCTCATTCCCCAGGTTGCCTGGAGTCTTGGCAGCTAATGGATCACAGTGAAGTCACACCTCAGGAACAATTACTGATCCAGGTTCACATCCCTTTCCCAAGGGTGGCCTACAACCATTGACTAATTATATAGAAGGTATCAAGGATCTGGCTTCTTGCCCAATAGAGAAAACTCTAAAGAGGCATCTGTTGCAACTCATTGGTGTCTAACCTTTCCTTCCATTCAGCCTGGCTTCCCTTAACTCTTACTGATAATATTTGAAAGATCATTGCCCCGTAAACTTCCCACACACAAATCTGAGTTCAGAATCTGTTTCCTGTGACCCAGAAACTGTGATCTGCCTCTGCCAGTGATCACCTGAAGCCCTGCTACATCTCTCTGACTCTCCAGCCTCAACATTCAGCCAGGCGAGGTGGTGCACACCTAAAATCCCAGCACTTTGGGAGGCTGAGGCAGGAGAATTGCGAGTTCAAAGCCAGCCTCAGTAATGGTGAGGCACTAAGCAACTCAGCGAGACCCTGTCTCTAAATAAAAACACAAAATAGGGCTGGGGATGTGGCTCAATGGTTGAGTACCCTTAAGTTCAATCCCTGGTACCAAAACAAAAAACAAAAAACACCCTCCACATTCATCGCTCAAATGCAATGGGCTGGTGGCTCCTTTCGAATGTAAGAGTTCCAAGGCCTATAAAGCTGAGGGAACCACACCCAGGCCAAACTAACAGCCTCAAGTTCTCAAGAGTCACATTACTTTCATAATCCTGCACAGCTAAAACCGCCAGCCACAGTCGTGAACAGAAACAGTATCGGCAAAACAATCAAGAAATGATAAAGGGAATAATATTTCCACATAGAAATTAAAACAGCAGCCAGAGCAAGACTTTTAAAACAAAGGTTGTGTCATCCTCAAACTCAAAACTCTCCAGTGGAAAGCCATTTTTCTCAAATCACAATATGATCCCATATTTCTACCTTGGAGTCCCAAACTTGATGTGCTGTTGATTGACTTTCAGAACTCATATCAAAAAAAAAAAAAAAAAAAAAAACCCTCATGGCTCATATCCTACCATCTTCTGCCTTATTCACTCTGCCACAACCAACACTGGCCCTTTGCTTTTACAGAACATTCTGAGCCCACTCCTGCCTTTGTCCTTGTGGTTCCCTCTACCTAGAGTGCGCTTCCCCAGATAGCTAACTGGTTACCCCTTTATTTCCTTCAAGTCTCTTATCAAATGTCATCTTACTAAGGATGCTGCTAAGGTTTGGATAAGTGTACTCCAAAGGCCTGTGTGTTAAAGGCTTGGTCCTTGCCTTGGCATCTTTGGGAGGTATTGGGACTTTCAGGAGGTGAAGCTTTATGGGAGGTCCTTAAGTCATTGCAGGTGCTTCTTGTCATTGCTATTGTTATGCCCACAAGAGCCGGAGGCAATGGGTCATCCTGGTCCTGGCCTGGAACCTCCAAAATTGTGAGCCAAAAATAAACTTTTTCTCTTTATAAGTTAATAATCTCAGGTACTTTATTATAGTGACATGACGCTAACACAGATGCCTTCCTGCTTAGGGTAACTGTTCCAAGGTACACAGACTCTTTCCAAAGAATTACCTAGACATTTAGAGTTATAAAGGAAATAATTTTCAGAACTTCAAGATCTACCTGCATGCTTTCCTAAACATAGTATGACTGGAGTCAAGAATCTTATATTCCCACTTCTCCCCATTCATAATAGTCCTTTCCCCACTTTACAAAAGAAATATTTACTTCTCCTCATCCCACAATCTTATAATGATGCACTGTCCATCAAAACCTCCAGGGTGCCAGGCAAAGGTTAATTTGAAATGTTGAGGTCACATTTGAGAAAGTACAGTAATTCTAATGACTAATAAAATATCTTCTTGCAGTTCAAGTAGTTTTTAATTCATTGCTTTCAACAAAATGGAAAGAGTCTCTAATAGAGTTATTCACTATAGATATCTAAAAATAATTTTTGACAAAAGATTATCAAGTGATTTCTGGCATTTAACTCCAAAGAAATTCATAGAATTGAGTGACACTGTTCTAACGGAGTCTTTCTACTCCTACCTACTTAGATATGCAGACAAGATTTCTTAGCACTTACATCTATGAAAATGAAAATCGTAACAGAATTGATGTTGAACCTCATATCATTCAAGCAATAAGTCATATTAAGTCATGTGTATTTGAGCTAATTAATGATCTTAAAAGTGAGACCTAGTCTATTTCACAGCAAGACGCATTTCCAATACAATTTTGCCTTTTACGTTAGAAGAAAGTGTCAAGTTTTTCAAGCATAAAGTAAGTTATTATTAAGATAAAATTCTGCATAAAAAATAAAATGAAAACATAAGTTCAAGGAAAAAAATGGAAGGATGTTAACCATTCTCACCATTTAAAAGAATATTATGTGACGTAATGCATGTGCTAATTAGCTCAATTGAGCCATTTCAAAAATGCATCCATGTTTCAAAACATCATGTTGTATATAATAAGTAAATACTTTTTGTCAACCAAAAAACAAAAGAAAATGGAATAATGTGATACTTCCAACACTTAAAGGCAAACTTGTTTATAGAGTTTTAAATAGATCATGGTAGATATCAAATTAATATGGCATTTAGAGTCTATTGATACTTTTTTAATTTTAATTTTGTTTGTTTTTTGTTTTTGGTACTGAGGATTGAACCAGAGAACTTTATCACTGAGCCACATCCTCAGTTGTTTTTATTTTGTATTTCTGAGCTAGGATCTCACTAACTTGCTGAGGATCTTGCTAAGTTGCTGAGGCTTATTTCAAACTTGAGATCTTCCTGCCACAGCCTCTTAAGTTGCTGGGATCACCAGCATATGACACCATACCCAGCTCTATTGATACCTTTTAAAAAGTGATGTAAACACTTAATTCTTCAACAAGAGCAATGCATTTTAAAATATGCATGAAGTTCTATTCTTTATAAGTATTTATGATAAAATTTAGAAGTACATTTAAAAGTGGTAAGAATTGTCACTGTTGACCTCATGGACATTAAAAGGATAATGAAGGATATTATAAAAAATTCTATGCCTACGAATTTGATTACTTAGATGAAATGGACCAATTCCTTGAAAGACATAAAATGCCATAAAAATTTACAATGGAGAAATAGGTCATCTGAATTGACCTCTATCTATAAAATAAACTGAATAAAAATTTAATAACTTTCCTAAAAAGAAAGCACTAGGTGTGGATGGTTTCACTAATGAATCTTCCTAAACATTTAAGGAAGAAATGCTACTAATTCTCCACAGTGTCCTCCAGAAAGTGGAAGTAGAGGAAACCCTTCCTAACTCACTGTACAAGGTCACTGTTGCCTTAATACCAAAAGGAGATAAAAAGTATTATAAGAAAGGAAAACTATAAACCAGTATCTCTCATAAACATAGACACAAAAGCCTCAATAAAACATTACCAAATTGATTATAACAATGTATTAAAAAATTATAAACTGTAACCACATGGGACTTCTCCAAGATATGCAAGGTTGGTTCAGTGTTGGAAAAGCAAGCATTGTAACTCACCACATCAATAAGCTAAAGAAAAATCTCATGATTCTAATAATTGATGGAGAAAAAGCTTCTAAAAAATCCAACAATCAGTCATGGTAAAAACTCTTGGCAAAATGGCAGGAAGAGAAACTACTCCAAATGAAAAATACCTACAAAATTCCTGCAGCTATTACATTTAATGCGAGAAATTAGACACTCTCCACCAAGTGCTTCAGAAACAAGGGAAGAATGTCTGCTCTCAGATCTATAATCAGCATTGTACTAGTAGTCTTAACAAGTGCAATAAGACAGGAAAAGGAAATAAAAGGTATATAGATTGTGATGCAAGGAATAAAACAGATGACATGACTATGTATATAGAAAACCTCAAAGAATCACCAAAATTAGTTAGAACTAATAAGCATATAGAGCCAGTTTGTACACTTACTATAGAAAAGTCAGTTCTTTTACTATGCTAGCAAAATTTGCAATTGGAATTTGAAGTGTAAAAATTTGTTTTTGGTACTGGAGATTGAACTCAGGGGCACTCGACCACTGAGCCACATCCCCAGCCCTATTTTGTGTTTTATGTAGAGACAGGGTCTCACTGAGTTGCTTAGCACCTCGCCTTTGCTGAGGCTGGCTTTGAACTTGCGATTCTCCTGTCTCAGCCTCCCTAAGTGCTGGGATTACAGGCTTGCGCCACTGCACCTGGCTGTATAAAAAATATTATTTACAATCACAGCAAAATAAATTAAAGGGTAGTTATAAGTCTGACAGAATCTATACATGATCTACAAGCAGAAAATGACAATATTGTATTGAAAGAAATCAAAGATCAAAATAAATACATTTATCAAAACCCATTGAACTTATAAAAGAAAGGAAGAGCCTTAATGTATGAAAATCTTAAAAACATCATTTAGGAGGTTGGGAGATCCCAGGATGAAACACAGAATGTGACAAAACAGTCTGGCTGTATTACAAATGTGTGAAATGACCTCACTGAAGTAGATATGGGGAGAAAGCTGCTGACTTAGGTAACTTTAGAAATAAGTGGGATCTTTAATACTAATAGCAAAGAAACGGCACCTACGCACTGCGTTCTAGTTAATAAAGTTGTCTTCCACACAGGAACAGGTTATAAAGATTCTGCTGCTACTAAATATGTATATTGGAAGTGAACAATTAAGTAAATGGATGGCTGAGGCTGAGGGAGAGGGAAACAAGGAAAACAAGGGAAAAGCCAGAGTGATGTGCAGGATGCTGGATTAGGGTTAGAGAGACCTGTGTGTGTGAACCTATGCTCAGTTTAATATGGACACATACAGTTACATAAACATAATTTATAAGCACACTTACATACACTGGTTAGTATCCTCACTTCCTTGGTCACCTGAAGAAAGTAATGACACATCATAGGCAACAAGTACACCTACGTGCCCAGATCTTGGTGTCTTATTCCATTCTCCAATGAATGGAACCAATGCTCCTTAGAAAAATGCTGATCCTGGGACTATAGCAAAAAAGATCTAAGATGAACCTGGCCAAGAGGAGGCTAAGGGGACATGATGACTGAATGTAATATCATGCTCACATGATCTTAAGCATGATGTCACGCTTAGTGTTGGAAGACTGAATGTTTTTCTCTTGAGGATGTCTACTCTTATCACTTCACACTTCAACTTGGCACTAGAGGTTCTAACCAGTGCAAGTAGGTGGAGATGGAGAAGAGAGGGAGGAAGAAGGGAGAAAGGAAGGAGAGGGAAAGAAAGAAATTTGAGGCACCTAGTTTGGAAAGAAAGAAATAAAACTCTTATTTCCACAGTCAACATTGTATGTAGAAAATACTAAGGAACACACACACACACACAAGCACACACACACACACACAAGCACACACACATGCACACTTGCATTTACCAGATCTAATAAACAAATTCACCAAGGTCACAGGCTATAAGAACAACCTACAAAAATCTATTATATTTCTTTTTACTTGTTGTTGTTGTTGTTGTTTTTGTGGTGCTGTGGATTGAACCCAGGGCTTTGTGCATATGAGACAAGCACTCTACCAACTGAGCTATATCCCCAGCCCAATCTATTATATTTCTAAATATTAGTAATGAGCAATATGAAAATAAAATTTAAGAATGTATGAGCATGAATAAAATATTTTTTTTAAATTTAGAATAAAAACTCAAGACATACACAAAAACTATGATATATTGCTAAGGGAAACTAAAGATCTATAGAAATGGAGAGACATTACATGCTCACAGACTCCAAGACTCAATATTGTTAAGATAATGACATTATTGAAACTCACCTTAAATTCAATACAAATCCTAACAGAAATCCCAGAAGACATTTTTGCAGAAATCATCGGGCTGATTCTAAAATTTATATATAAATATAAATAGAGTAGCTAAAATAATTTGGAAAAAGAAGAACAAAATCAAAGACTTATTTCTCCTGATTTCAAAACTTACTATAAAGCTACAGTAACCAAGACAGTGTAGTAACTAGTGTAAAAACAAGCATATAGATGGAAGAGGGAGAATTAAGAATCAAGAAATCTTTATGGGGGCTGTATATGAGTGGTAGGGCAGAAGTGAAATATAGCAAACAAATCCAAATTTTTATCCCTTAGCAGAAAAGCTGCACAGATTATTCCTAAGTGACTTTAAAACTAAGCGATATTACTGTATATCCCATAGTAGAAGATCTTTGGGAAGAAAAATAACTTTAAAAAGCTTAACAATGTTTTCAGTAGGCATGCTGTTTGAAATAGTTCTTGTATAATTATTCTAAGACTGCCACACATACTGATAAAGAAAAGAAGTGATTATATTGTAATTGAAAATAAAAATGTCCAGAGAAGATACAAATGTAAAAGCAATTAAGCTAAATCAAAATCTATCGTTCTGAATTTCAATTGGAAGTAATAGTATGCAATGATGATGTATTTTATCCTTGAATATTTTTATAGCTTTGTCCACTAAAATCCTAGTGAAAAATGACCTATCCATCGCTAATGAGCCCTCTAGTATCTAAGCTGTCATCTCTCACACAATTTACCACCAAAAGAACCAGGCTCCTTGGAGAAGAGGCAGGTTCCTGATTTGTGACATAAAATGTACCAGAGGATAAGACTGGAAATTGTTGTTTAAAAAAAGAAAAGCCAGAAACTATCAGTGCCATGTGCAAAATAACTTGACTCGTAAGGGGCCAGCTTGACTAACTTCCCAGGGGCCCAAGACGGAACAGTCAAGCATCAAGGAAGACAATAAGCACAAGAGACTGAATGTTTAAATCCAGTATGTTTAAGCCTCTAACTTTCTAATGATGAGAACAAACAATACTCATTGGTTGCCTTCGAAAGATGCTGGAGAATCAACCCATTGTTTTGGAAAATGGTAAATGAAGCAAAATAATTCAGCATTTATCTTGATTTATATATTCAAGTTAAACCTTAGCATAATAGGATGGTTTAAGAGAAGTTTATCTTTACAGAAATATTCCAAGCTGGGCACAGTAGCACAAGCCTGTAATCCTAGCACTTAGGGAGGCTGAGACAGGAGAATTGCGAGTTCAAAGCCAGCCTCAGCAATGGCGAGGTGCTAAGCAGCTCAGTGAGACCCTGTCTCTACATAAAACACAAAATGGGGCTGGGGATGTGGCTCAGTGGTCGAATGCTCCAGTACCAAAAAACAAGAAATATTCCAGAGCCCGGCGCGGTGGCACACGCCTGTAATCCCAGCACTTAGGGAGGCTGAGACAGGAGAATCTCAAGTTCAAAGCCAGCCTCATCAATAGTGAGGCGCTAAGCAGCTCGGTGAGACCCTGTCTCTAAATAAAACACAAAATAGGACTGGGGATTTGGCTCAGTGGTTGAGTATCCCTGAGAGCAATTCCTAGTACCAAAAAAAAAAGAAAGAAAGAAAGAAAAGAAAAAGAAAAAAGGAATATTCCAGGCAGTAAAGGAAGAAAGAAGTTAGGAACTCAACACTTTGCAATCCTGATGAATAACAGATTTAGGCAATAATCATAGAGGGTTGCTAACATCAAGCAGAGATGGCATCTTTTTGGAAGCACATTACAACCCCTGAGCTGTAACCAAGCTAAAAAAAGATTAATCTGAATCAGATCAAATCTATAAACCCAATTTACAAGAAATAAAAGTGAAGAAGGACATGTTTAGTGACACAACAATGATGCTAATGATAAAATTCAGATTTGTGGAAATTCTAAAGACAAAAACCCATCTCCTCACTTAAAAAACAAAAAGCAAGGAAAAAAGAGATCAAGGGCAAACCTACAGATGGATTCAAAGGTATCAACCAATCACAGCTCCAATAAAACCCTGACATATAGGTGTTTTCAAACTGTGTTGTGTGATGTTTGCACAACCATCTAAATTTACCCAAAATAAAATGGTACATTTACAATGGGTGAAGTTTATAGGGAAATAAATTATCCCTCCATAAAACTGAAAAAAAAAAAAGTTTGACTGACAGGGAAAAATGAACACTAGAAAAAAATAAAGAGATCAGTGTAACTTCACATCATGTACAACCACAAGAATGGGAAGTTATACTCCATGTATATATAATCTGTCAAAATACACTCTACTGTCATGTATATCTAAAAAGAACAAAAATAAAAAAGAAATTTAAAAAAAGAAAAAAATAAAGGATTACTATGAAACTGGTCTTTATTTTCATTGTATCTATCTATCTATCTATCTATCTATCTATCTATCTATCTATCTATTTTGGTACCAAGGATTGAACTCAGAGGTACTCAACCACTGAGACACATCCCCAGCCCTATTTTGTGTTTTATTTAAAGACAGGGTCTCACTGAGTTGCTTAGCACTTCGCCATTGCTGAGACTGGCTCTGAACTCAGGATCCTCCTGCCTCAGCCTCCCAAGCTGCTGAAATTACAGGCGTACGCCACCGCACCCAACGGTCTTTATTTTTTTTTTAAAAAAAATACTGAAGTATTTATTTACAAGTACAGATAATTTTAAGCATTTTCTTCAAAATACTCTGGTATGGGAACGGGGTGCATGTTAGAAATTTTCCATAATGAAAAGTGAGACAAAAAAAAATTTAAAAAAAGAAAAGAAAAGATGATATGGCAAAAATAAATAAATAAATAGATGAGCAAAAGGAAGATCAGTAGAATAGCGGAAGGAGAATGGGGGAGGGAGAAAAGAGGAAAGGGAGGGAACGTGAACTGAATATCAAATTCCATGCATATATGATTATGTCAGGATGAACCCAACTACTATGTATAATCTTAATGCTCTAATTTTAAAAAATATTTGGGAGAACAAAAAGAGAAATGATAAGGAAGAGAGAGTCTTTTAAGGAACACTTTGCTTTCCCTTATTTAGTTCTTAGCCTTTCACCTTCGTTTTTAAGGCAAAATGACTCGTGGGATAGACGGCATAGGAACAGCAATGCCACAGCTTAGATCCCGCCTTATCAAAACCACCAAGTGTGGAACTGCTGCCTCCCATCCCTGGGAAGTTATAACAAAAATGGAAGCCAAGCACCAGGACGTGAACTTGGCCTCAGTGGAACTGCTGAGCAATTATCTGGACCTGCTTTAGTCATGGTGTGTGCTGTCCCCAAGCTACCCACAATACGGTAACTCAGCACCATGTCCTTTATTACCAGATAGAGCCCCAACCCAATTAAACAATCTCTTTCTTTTTCTTTTTTTGGGTGATGCAAGTACTGGGGATTGAACCTAGAGGTGCTCTGAGCTACATCTCCTGCTCTTTTAATTTTTTGTTTCAAGACAGGATCTTGCTACATTGCCCAGGCTGACCTTGAATTTTCGATCCTTCTGCCTCAGCTTCCCAAGTTGATAGGATTACAAGCATGCACCACAGTGCCCAGCAAAATGATCTCTTTTTTTAAAAGTGCTTCAAATTATTGCCTGAATATCAGAACTTTTATGTCCACGAGTGGTAACACAACCCTGAGAAGCCTTACCGTTTTGCCAAGTATTTTGTGTAATGGTTGCTTATTGCTTTCTATAGTTTGTTTCACTCCAACTCCGTCTTTTTTCTTGAATCCTGGATCATTTATTTCAGAATCATTAGTTCTAGAAAAGAATTTGGGAGATGCCAATGAACTCATGACTGTGTTAGTGTGCTAATGATCTTCACCTCCCAGGAGCTGCATTAGGCTCTCACTGTGTTGGGTCCCGCCCATCAGGTGAGTGGCATGTCCTTCCCCATCCAAGCATGAGCATCCAGTCACCTTCTCCTGGACGCTGAGGTAAAGATAATTACCAACATTTCCTCTGGATGTAGGTGAGTGAGCAACACAACATGGTGACAAAGAGTGACAAAAATCGTGGCCTTTGAGTTGGATGGATGGGCTCAGTTCTTCTGAGAACAAAGCTTTCTAATCCCAGACTCCTGTTGAGGGAAATAGGAGTAAAATACCTTCCTCACAGAGTAGGTACAGGGATGAAATGAGATGAAAGGCTTTTACCACTAGGACTCGCACCAAAGACCTTGTAACCAAAACTTGACATTAAGATTATTCCTAACACCAAGGCTTTGTGGAGACTGAATTGGAAATGGGCCTTGCAGCCTGGCCAAAAAAAAAAAAAAAATTAAATAAGGCACTTGGGTGGCTGGATGACCTGGCAGGGCACGTATCTGGCAAACAGAACTTTCCAGTGATGATTCTGAAATGTCCAAGATGTTTAAGGAACTTCAAAGGATGATGGCAGCCTTTCAGAGCTCACACTCCTGGTCCTGTCACCCTGCAGGGAGGGCCTGGTGTCATGGAGCACGGAGGGGTGGCTGGACAGAACTCCAGCCTGCATCCAGGCCATCACTGACCATCTGCATCTGTGGCCAGGCTGCTTCCTCTCTACCTCCTCTCTTGAAAAGGAAGATGATCGCAGAAGAACAGAAACCCTGGCAAGCAGGAGTTGGGGAAGCTAACCACCACTGACAGAGGACTCTGCCCAACACTGAGCAGAGCTTTCAGTCACTGGGTGGTTTCATCCTCACAGCAAGCCAGAAAGCAAGGTATTCTTGTTTTGTTTTGTTTTGTTTTGTTTTGTTTTGTTTTAGTACTGGGGATTGAACTCAGGGGCACTCGACCACTGAGCCACATCTCAAGCCCTATTTTGTGTTTTATGTAAAGACAGGGTCTCACTGAGTTGCTTAGTGCCTCACCATTGCTGAGGCTGGCTTTGAACTCACAATCATCCTGTCTCAGCCTCCCTAAGTGCTGGGATTACAGGCATGCACCACCACGCCCAGCTGAAAGCAGGGTATTCTTACCCCACTTTGTCAACAGGGAAAGAAAGGCTCAACTCGGCATAGACAGTTGCCCAAGGTTACATAAATGTCAAACGAATGAGCCAGACTTTGACAACAACATGTCCCAATTCCAACCCTCAGCATCCCACCTGGCACAAAGAAAAGACCAGAGACTGTGTGTAGCACAGGCATGATTTTTGAGGTCTCTACCAATCCCTATAATTTTGTAAGTCCAAATCACAGTTATAAAGAGAAAGGTAGCTGAAGTGGGGGCCAATCTTCCTCCCAAACTTGGCTACTGATTTTCCATGAAGTGTTTGGCTCTGTTGTAGCCAAAGGAACCAAGTGAAAACATTAGGCTTCCAGAAGATGAAAGGGATGTTTATTTGGCATCTAGGGTTCAACTTCTGGAAGAAGCATGGCAGTACATCCCAAGTCCATTCCTTCAGAAAGTTAATGAATTTTGAGTCGAGTCTCCAGAATGGAATACGCAGAGAGCTTAAGCATTCCCTTTTTGAAATAAGTGCTGTCTCATTGCTTCCTTTCCATTCTTTACCTCTGGAGTTCTCGTCTCAAGACCCCAGGGTTAACCGAAGTCCAAAAGTCCTCAGGTACGTGATACACCTCACAGCTGTTAAGCTTCGTGGCTGTCCTCATGCTGTTCAAACACAGAGTTAGGCGTCCTCGGAGCCAGCACTGACCTGCTCCCAAGAACCTGGTGCCATGGTTTCTATCACACCTAGCCATACAGTTAGGCCTGTTGCCCCTGTGAGCCATGTGACTGCCCGCACCTACCTGGGTCACATTTGTCCCTTGGGTCATGACTTTTTGCAAAAATGCCACAGCCATTTGCTAGGATGAGTCAGAAGTTCCCCAAATCTCCTGACAAAACTTGGGAGCAAAGGGAAGGGACAACAAACAGGCCCAGTGGGGGCTGTCTAGCCATGACATAAGAACCCAGCAAACTCATTACAGACGCATTTATCTTCAAATCCTGGCCTGCTTTCCAAAGACCTGGGGAAGCTCTAGAGACAGCCTTTCCACTAGGAGAAACAGGAATCGGGCCAAGTACCACACGTCCCCATGGGTGCTCCCGGTATTCAAGGTCCCCACAGAAGTTTCCTTAACCACCCCAGGGCCCAGGGACCTTGTTGAGCCAACAAGCTAGTTCCCAGAAAATGAAAGAGTCTGACAAAGAGATTCTTTGCTCTCTTATCGAGAGAGGAATCCTCCTTGTACCCTACTGAGCAGACAGAAGCTGTCAGAACTGAGGCCAGACCCATTACTCAGGTGAGCCCCAGCTCCACAAAATAAATGCCCCTGTGGGATGCAGATCGTCCATCTGCCTTTCTGCATACACTGATCTCCTGGCCATTCCTGTATTGAGGTCTCAACCTCCACAAAGGCCTTTAAAATATTTATTCCATACATCTTCAGTTGCTCTTGAGCCAGTGGGAACAGGTTCGGAATCAAGGTCCCTAATTTCTTCAGTGGGTGAATCCCCTGTTGCTCAGTAACCTGGCCTGGGTTTCCAGTTCCCCTCACTCCTGTGACATGAGGATCTGGCCTCCTCCACTCACTTCCAGCCGGTCTTACCCACTCACTCTTCCATACTTTTTTCTCTCACGCCGTGGCCACACTTCCCCGGCCAGGCCTGCCTATCAACACTTTCCTGACTTTGAGGCCCTTCAGATGCTCACCTGACCAAGGAGGCACCCCTGGTTCCCATCCCCAACTCCAGGACCACACCTCACACCCTGGCCACGGTTCAAAACATCCCACCTCCCCAGACAGAATGAATCATGAGTTCACGTCACTTTCAAACCTCTTGTGGCACTTGTTTTTTGACGTTTAGCCATTGGCCCCCTATATATTTCTACCTTTTTTTTTACCCTTTATTTTGAGATAATTTTATGTATTCAAAAGAGTTTTAAAAGTAGTAAGAGTTTTTATATACAGTTCATCCAACTTCCCACAATGTTAATAGCTTACATAACCAACATACGGTCATCGAACTAGGAAACTAACACTGGTACAATACTGTTTCTGAAATCACTGTTTTTATTTGGATTTTTCCAGAGTTTCCACTAATGTCCTTGCTTTCTGTTTCAAGATCCAATCCAGGATCTCTCATTGCATTTAATCATCCTGTCTTCTCAGTCTTCTCCAATCTGTGATGGTTCCTCTGTGCTTCCTGATCTTGCAGGGCCTTGACACTTTGGAAGAGTACTGGCCAGGTATGTTATATGACAGTTGGTGTTTTCTTGCCCTTAGATTGAGGTGGCACACTTTTGCAAAGAATACCAGAGGGGATGTGCTCTTCTCGGCACATGGCTGACAAGTCATCAATACATCTTATTTTACTGGTGATGTTAACCTTGATCACTTGACTAAGGTGAAATCCACCAGGATTCTCCACTGTAATCTCAATTATTTTCCCCCTTTTTATTTAAAAAATATTTGAGGGGAGATATTTTCAGACTATCTTGTTTTTCCTTTAACTTTTGCTTTCTAGCTTACCATTCATCAGTGGATCTTCCTACAACAATTATCACTATGATATTCAGTTCAATAGAAGTTCAATTGAACTTTTTTGTAAAGAAAAGTTGTCCATCCTCCCCATTTATTTCAGTCATTTGTATTTATCAATATGAACTCAAAAATATTTATTTTATTAAAAATTAATATTAAATTTATATATCACATACCAGAAACATAATCATGTTATTTAGAAACTGTATAACATATTATACTTATATACATTATATTAAATCACATAAATTATATATAAGTACTTATTATTTATTTGGTTGCTCAAATTGTTCTAGAACTGGCCATTGGGGGGTAAATTTTTTTTTTTTTTTGGTGGTGCTGGGGATTGAACCCTGGGCCTTATGCATGTGAGGCAAGCACTCTACCAACTGAGCTATATCCTCAGCCCCTGGGGGCTTATTCTTTTGAAGATGGGAATAATGTCTTACTGGTCTTCTGGTTAGATCTTCCCTAACACAATGTCAAAATATAGTGGACAAATGAGATCTAGTATTTATACCCACTAGTAGAAATTATCTTGTTTTGGGGGGCTGGGGACATAGCTCAGTTGGTAGAGTGCTTGACTCACATGCATAAAGCCCTGGGCTCAATCCCCAGCACAGAAAGAAAGAAAGAAAGAAAGAGAGAGAGAGAGAGAGAGAGAGAGAGAGAGAGAGGGAAAGGAAAAGAAAAGAAAAGAAAAGAAAGAAAGAAAAAAGAAATTATCTTCCTTCTTACATTGTTAGAGTGCTTGAATGAATAATGAATAGTGATTCATGGATGATTTTTATGGAACACTTAGTTTTTTTTTTTTTAAGTACAAGCATTTATCTACCTTTTTTCCCTTTCTTTTCAGTTATACATGACAGTGGAATGTATTTTGGCACATTAGACATACATGGAGTCTGACTTATTTTTAGGACTGTATTCTTGTGGTTGTACATGATGTGGACTTCTATTCTTCCCTTCTCTACCCTTATTATGTGTTAGCATCCACATATCAGAGAGAACATTTAGCCTTTGGATTTTGGGGGGGATTGGCTCATATCACTTAGCATGATGTTCTCCAGTTCATTTACCAGCAAATGCCATAATGTCATTCTTCTTTATGGCTGAGTAGCATTCCATTGTGTCTATATACCATATCTTCTTTATCCATTTATTTATTGAAGGGCATCGAGGTTGGTTACATAGCTTTGCTATTGTGAGTTGAGCTGCTATAAACATTGATGTGGCTGTGTCACTGTAGCATGCTGATTTTAGTTCTTTGGGTATAAACCAAGGAGTGGAAAAACTGGGTCAAATGGTGGTTCCATTCCAAGTTTCCTAAGGAATCTCCACACTGCTTTCCAGATTGGTTGCACCAATTTACAGTCCCATCAGCAATGTAGGAGCAAACCTTTTCCCCCACATCCTAGCCAACACTTATTCTTATGTATTCTTTATTATTGCCATTCTGACTGGAGCGAGATGAAATCTCAGTGTAGTTTTAATTTGCATTTCTCTAATTGCTAGTGATGTTGAACACTTTTCCATATACTTGTTGACCATTCGTATTTCTTCTGAGAAATGCCTATTCCATTCCTTTGCCCATTCACGGTCTTTCCTTATTTGAGGCTATAGTCAAAGAAACAGGCAAAGCACTTGGTTCTTAAAGACGTGTCCAGTCACCACTATGACTTGAGTTGGTTCAGTACAGGCCTCTCGTAGGAGATCGCAGGTTGTGTAGTCACTAGATCCGCTGGTCTGGACCATGCTGGGTTGCTGCTGGACATGCGTACAGCAGCAAGACACCTGAATGAAGTGACCAGTTTCCACAGCTATCATAGGCTCTTTATAATTTCCTTGTTAGGATAAAAGGTTCCAGAGTACTGTGCCTGGCTGTGAATGTCTGACCCCATTCTTTGTGACTATAATTCAGATCCATGCAGAAAGGCTGACATGGTTGGATCTGCTCTTGCTAATAGGTAGCATGGTGTGGCCAGGGTGGCATTCTCAGTGTCATTGTCCCTATCAGAGAGGGACAGCCCTGAGACACCATAATAGTGCTTCTGTTATCCAGGAGGAGCCAGGAAGCCTTCTGTTCAACCTACTGGCTCCTTCTTCCCTGGAGTTCAGCTCCACCATTTTCATGCCTGGGGTCCATGAAAAGTAATGGGTAACTATGGTGTATAATTAGAGTGCCCAGTGATTTGTCATTCAAATCAGGACATTTTTTTTTTTTGATACTAGGGATTGAACTCAAGGGCACTTGACCACTGAGCCACATCCCCAGCCCTATTTTGTGTTTCATTTAGAGACAGGGTCTCACTGAGTTGCTTAGCACCTCGCCGTTGCTGAGGCTGGCTTTGAACTCGCGATTCTCCTGTCTCAGCCTCCCTAAGTGCTGGGATTACAGGCTTGCGCCACCGTGCCCGGCTAGGACATTTTTTTAAAAATATTTTTTTCATTTGTCAATGGACCTTTATTTTGCTTATTTATATGTAGTGCTGAGAATCAAACCCAGTGCCTCACACATGCTAGGAAAGCTCTCTGCCATTGAGCCACCACCCCAACCAGGACATTTTTGAAAGAGAAAGAGGGTACTTCTCATAACTACAATGGGCAACAAGCTTAATAAATTAGGGCTGTCTGGGGAAATTTAGATGTATTTTATATTCTGTGTAAAACAGAATTGCCAGTTACAACAACTGAGATTGAACAACACTTAACAAAATTATCTATCTCTTCAAAAAAGTCCAAGGCAATCCTTGGTGAGGTTTTGAGGTGAAATAGATCATCTTATGGCTGAGTTAACGTGCATAAGCATAGAAACTTCTGGGCATGTGGAAGATATTTCTGTGGAAGGGAATCAAAAGCTAAAAAGCAGAAAAAGGCAAAAGTGGCCTAATACACAAGAAATAAGGGTCCCTCCTTCAGTCAAGAAAGAACCAGAGGAAACCGAGCGCGGTGGCACACGCCTGTCATCCCAGCACTTTGGGAGGCTGAGGCAGGAGAATCGCAAGTTCAAAGCCAGCCTCAGCAACGGCAAGGTGCTAAGCAACTCAGTGAGACCCTGTCTCTAAATAAACACAAAATAGGGCTGGGGATGTGGCTCAGTGGTCGAGTACCCCTGAGTTCAATCCCCAGTACAAAAAAAAAAAAAAAGTAAGAAAGAACCAGCTGAACAGTACACATTCAGTACACATTCCTGCAAAGGGGACGCTGTAGCTTAAACTCACTAGTCCCTCAAAGCCTAAACTTTTTCTCACACGGCAAAGCCAATTTTAAATATTCTGTTTAATAATTTCCATCAGACATCTCGACACTGAGACCTTTTCCTCTTAAAAGACACTAAGCCATGAAGGAGGTTAAAGGGGGCACTGATCAGGGAAGTGGTTCTCTGGAGCATCCTCCCACATTTGTTTGGACATTGTTACGGTCCCACCATCTACCTGTACTGTGCCCAGTTGGTTTAGAGCTGCAAAATCCTTCTTTGACACAAAGTCATGCCTCAGAATTAATTTTTCCTCTTCTACCAAGGAGGAAATGGAACCTCTGTGAAGGGCAAGTGATCTGTTTAAATGTCTGGCTTGACTCCGCCAGAAGTGGCATTGCTCATGCTATGACTACGGCCCTTCTCTCTCCACTTTAATGGGAATAGTCCACGTGCCATTATTTGAGTGTTCATCCTGGGTTCATCTTATTTCACACAGGGAAAGGCATTTTGTGATAGAATTCTTTTCAAACCTGAAAAGTAGAAGGAAAAGGGAATTCTTCTAGGTATTCACACTGGAGAAAATGGCCTGGAAGAAGCCCATAGGGAAGACTGAGATCATTCAGTAAATCTCTTCTCTTATGGCAAAAGCCAGGAGGACCTGTGAGTTACACTTCCCGCCCCAGAGCATCTGATGAATGCTTAGGTTAGCACCTGCCAAAAAAGGGCTCAGCACATACATTACTGCTGCCTAACCCTGCGAGAACACGTAAAAGCTAATGATAGAAAACAGATCGCCGGGTGCTGTGGCTCACGCTTGTAATCCTAGCACTTTGGGAGGCTGAGACAGGAGAATCGCGAGTTCAAAGCCAGCCTCAGCAATGGCGAGGCGCTAAGCAACTCAGTGAGACCCTGTCTCTACATAAAACACAAAATAGGGCTGGGAGTGGTTGAGTACCCCTGAGTTCAATCCCTGGTACCAAAAAAAAAAGAAAAGAAAACAGATCAAAACATTAGCATTCCGGAAACTATGCAACATGGAGTCCACAGGTTATCCAAATAGTTGTTTCAGGGAAGTTTCTTCTCAAAGGTTTCAGTGAATGAATTTAGAAAAAATAATAGAATTAGAATAATACAATTTTATAACTCTCATGAAACAATGATAGAACCATGATCATCAATGGCTGCTAGCACCATACAAGAGAGGGACAACTAGATATCCAGGGTTTCCCACCTGATCAACTCACAGAATCCTATGCAGTAGTCTTGAGAAAAACTGAGCCTAAGTATGAACAAGCCTCTGAATCTAACTACTGGTTTTCAGGATATTCAGGGCCGGAGAAATCTACATAATGGCACCATGAATAGGTAATCAGCAAAATCCCAATTGTAAGATGCTGTACAGGACAAATGACCCAGTTTCTTCAAAAAAGTGACAAAATAGGAAGGGGGGGCGGGTTCTATTGATTACAAAGGACTCTTAAAAAGACATATCAAAATAGCAATATACTGCAATACGTGGATAGTTTAGGATTCTAACTTGAATAAACTAAGAAAAATGCAGAAAATTTGAACATTGCACTAATTGGATATTTGATAAAACTAGATTTTTAAAAGATTTGATAAAAATAAGATTTTTCTTATTCTTTAGGTGGGATAATGGTATTGTGGTTATGCTTTTAGTTGTTTTTTTTTTTTTCAGTTCTCATGTAAACAACAGAGTGATTAGAAGAAAACATAAGAGAATATAATATAGGTAAAGATTTCTTGGTGAAGTCAGAGAGCACAAGCCATAAACAAACAAACTACACTTCATCAAAATTTCAAATTACTGTTCATCAAAAGACACTGTCAAAAATATACAACAAATTGAAAGAAAATATAGGCAAACATATCTGACAATGTATCATATGTAGCTAATCTCTATGTATACTAGTATCTCTATATTGAACATCTATATCTTATATCCAGAATACCTAAAGATCTCCTATAATTCAGTAAAAAAGTAATAAATAAAAATAATAAAAGATTTAAAAACAGCATACTACAGTGATGCAGCCACTTCAACGTTTATAGCAGCACAATTCATAATTGCTAAACTGTGGAAGCAACCCAGATGCCCTTCAATAGATGAATGGATAAAGAAACTGTGGTACATATACACAATGGAATATTATTTAGCTTAATAAAAGAATAAAATTATGGCATTTGCAGGTAAATGGATGGAATTGGAGAACATTATGCTAAGTGAATCAAGCCAATCCCAAAAAAACAAATGCTGAATGTTCTCTCTGATTAGTGGATGCTGATACATAAGGGGG